>JAREIK010001833.1:884558-929621 GCA_029783825.1 Sapria himalayana | reverse complement strand
TCTTTCTACATGCATACTTGTCTATTTGTCTATCTATTAATCTATTTATCTATCTATCTATTTTTCTAACTATCAATCTATTTGCCAATCTATGTATCTGTCTATTTGACTATCTTCCCATCTTTCTATCTGTCTATATATCTATCTATCTATCTGCGTATCTATTTATCTATATATAATATCTATATATCTTTCTATCTATCAGTCAATCTGTTTATTTGTCTATCTGTTTATTTGTCTATCTATTTATTTGTCTATCAATTAATCAATCAATCATCCAATTTAATGAACTATCTATATATCTATCTATATATCTGTCTATCTAATGATTTATTTATCTAACTATCAATCTATCTATGTTTCTTTCTTTCTATTTATCTATCTAACATTATATCTATATTTTTACCTATCTACCAATATACCTATCTATCTATCAATACATCTTCATATGTATCTATCTATCTATCTATCTACTTAACAATTTGTCTATATGTCTACCTATCTATCTATCAAACTATCTATCTATCTAATTATCTATCTATCTAATTCTTAATATATCTATATGACTATTTATATATCTGTCAGTTTATTTATCTATTATTCTAACTATCTAACTATCTATAATTTATCTATTTATCTATTCATCTGTCAAACAATTTATCTATTTATCTATCAATCAATTTGTCAATCTTTTTATCTATCAATCTGTGTATTTGACTATCTGTTAATCTATCATTACTTCTTTCTATCTATTGATCTATATGACTATCTATGTATCTATCTATCTACCTTTCTTTCTTTGTATCAACTTATCTATTGATCTATCTATCTGTCCATATTTTGTCTATATGTTCATCTACCTATATTCTATCTATATATCTATATCTACTTGCCTATGAATCAATCAATTAATCAATTTATCTATCTCTCTATTGATCTATCTATCTATCTATATATTAGTCTATTTGTCTATCAATTTTTTCTATCTGTCTGTCTATCTAACTGTCTGTGTATCTATCTATCATTCTAATAATCTGTCTATGTTTCTATCTATTTGTATCTATCCTTCTATCTATCAATGTGTCTCTATGTATATCTATGTAATTTTATATCTATATATCTATCTATCTACCTATCTATTTATCTATATATAATATCTATATATCTTTCTATCTATCAGTCAATCTGTTTATTTGTCTATCTGTTTATTTGTCTATCTATTTATTTGTCTATCAATTAATCAATCAATCATCCAATTTAATGAACTATCTATATATCTATCTATATATCTGTCTATCTAATGATTTATTTATCTAACTATCAATCTATCTATGTTTCTTTCTTTCTATTTATCTATCTAACATTATATCTATATTTTTACCTATCTACCAATATACCTATCTATCTATCAATACATCTTCATATGTATCTATCTATCTATCTATCTACTTAACAATTTGTCTATATGTCTACCTATCTATCTATCAAACTATCTATCTATCTAATTATCTATCTATCTAATTCTTAATATATCTATATGACTATTTATATATCTGTCAGTTTATTTATCTATTATTCTAACTATCTAACTATCTATAATTTATCTATTTATCTATTCATCTGTCAAACAATTTATCTATTTATCTATCAATCAATTTGTCAATCTTTTTATCTATCAATCTGTGTATTTGACTATCTGTTAATCTATCATTACTTCTTTCTATCTATTGATCTATATGACTATCTATGTATCTATCTATCTACCTTTCTTTCTTTGTATCTACTTATCTATTGATCTATCTATCTGTCCATATTTTGTCTATATGTTCATCTACCTATATTCTATCTATATATCTATATCTACTTGCCTATGAATCAATCAATTAATCAATTTATCTATTTCTCTATTGGTCTATCAGACGATCTATTTATCTATCTATCAGTGTAATAATCTATATATATATATATATATATATATATATATATATATTAGTCTATATGACTATATATTAATCTATCTATTTATCTATCTATCTATCTATCTAACTATCTATTTGTCTATCGGTCTATCTATCTATCTATATATCTATCTATCTATATGTCTATTAGTCTTTCTGTCTATATGTGTTTTTATCAATTTTTCTATCTATCTATCTATCTTTTTGTCTATATATCTTTCTATCTATTAATCTATCTATTTATCTGTCTATCTGTATAACTATATATCTATTAATTTTCCTATCTTTCTGTATATTTTCATATCTACCATTCTTTGTATCTATAAATCTATGTATCTTTCTATATAAGTAACTATCTATCTATCAATCTATTTATATGTCTATTTGTCTATTTATCTAATTGTATATCTGTCTATATTTCTATCTATCTATTTTTATTTATCTGACTATCTCTAATTTACTATATCTAATCATATATCTATCTATTTGTATATATGTCTATATGTATATCTGCCTATTTGTAAGATTTTTCTATTTGTCTATCTATATATTTGTAATATTTGTCTATCTGTCTATATATCTATCTATCTATCTCTTTGTCTATTAATCTATCAATCAATCTATAGATAAATCTATCAATCAATCAACAAAGCTAACTATCCATCTATCTATCTATATATCTTTCTAATTATCATTTTATATATTTAGTTATCGATCAATCAATCTATCTATATATTTATCTATCTATCATTCTATCTATATATCTATTTATTTGTCTATTTGCCTATCTCTCTATCTATCTATTTATCTATTTATATATTTGTTTATTTGTCTATTTATCTATATATCTCTCTTTCTTTCTATTTAACTAACTATCCATCTGTCTATCTTTCAATCTGTCTATCTGTGTATTTCTTTATATATCTATCTGTCTTTCATTGTACCCGTCTATCTATTTATTTATCAATCTATCTACTTGCCCATCTATCTATCTATGTATGTATATTTATAACTGCCTAAAATCTATATATCTATTTATCTAACAATCTATATATTTGTCTACCTATCTTTCTATCTATCTATGTACTTATCTTTCTATCTATAAATAAATCTATTTATGTATCTATCTAATTATCTATCAATATGTCTATCTATCTATCTATCTATATATTTGTCTATATATTTATTGATCATTTTGACTATCTATCTATCTGTCTGTCTGTCTATTTTTTTATATCTATCTATAAATATGTCTATCTATTTATCTATCTATTAGTCTATTTATATATACTAAATCAAAGTGTCTATTTGTCTATCTATCTATCTGTTTATCAATCTATATGTGTATCTGTTTGTCTCTTAGTTTGTGTGTCTAATAGTCTTTCTATTTGTCTGTATATCTATCTATCTATATATCTATGTGTCTATCTATCATCTATCTATGTCTCTATCTATAAATCTATCTATCTATCTATTTATTTATTTGTATATCTATCTGTTTTTATAATTATATGTGTATATGTTAATTAATCTATTTGTGTATCTTTCTGTCTAATTGTCAATATAATAGCATATCTATCTATCTATCTGTCTGTCTATCTGTCCATCTATATGTTTATATATCAATCTATCTATTTGTCTATCAGTTTGTTTTATATCTATATATCTATCAATCTAAGTATTTATATATCTATCTGTATATATATATATTTTTATATATTTTTGTATCTACTTGTCTATTTATCTATCTATCAATTTGTTTAACTATCTATATATATATATATATATATATCTACCTATTTATATATCTTTCTATCTATATGTATATCTATCTATATATCTATATATCTATATATCTATCTATATATCTATCTGTCTATTTTTTAGTCTATATATCTATCTATCTATCTATTTGTCTTTCTGTCTATTTGTATAAATATTTGTCAATATGTCTATATAAATATCTTTCTATCTCTATATCTTTCTATCAATGAATTTGTTTATTTGTCTATCTATCTGTCTATGTATCTATCTCTCAATCTATATGTCTATATATATCTATATTTGTATTTCTATATGGTTGTCTATCTATCTATCTATAAATTTTTCTCTCAATATGTCTGTCAATTTGTATGTGTATATGTTTTTCTATATGTCTACCTATCTGCCTAGCTATTTGTCTATCTATATGGCTATCTATTTGTCTATCTAACTATCTGTCTATCTATTTGACTATCTATCTATCTGTATATGTATCTATCAATCTATCTTTTTATATGTCCATGTATCTCTATATCTTTTAATATGTCTGTGTATCTATCTATCTATATGTGTATCAATTTGTCTATCTATCTATCTATTAATATATCTATCACTTTGTATATCAATATATCTATCAATCTAATTATCAATCTGTCTATCTATATATATATCTATCTATTTTTCTATCTTTTTATCTATCTTTTTCTTTTTTGATCTATTTATATATATATATATCTATCTGTCTATTTTTCTATTTGTCTATCTATCTACCTATATATCCATCTATCTATCTACCTATATATCCGTCTATCTATCTATCTATGTATCTATCAATCTATAAATCTGTCTATCTATTTATCTATCTATTTAATAATCTATTTATCTTTCTATCTATTTGTCTGTCTATCTATCTATATATCTTTCTATTAATCAATCTATCTATCTATCTATCTACTAGTTTATAAATCTATAGTCTATCTATCTCTTAATCAATCAATTAATCTATCTATTAATATATCTATCTATATGTCTATCTATCAATCTAATATTTTGTCTATCAATTTTTCTATGTATATATCTATCTATCTTTTTATCAATCTACCTATTTTCTCTCTATCTATCTATTTTTGAATCAGTCTATCAATATGTCTACCAATCTATCTATAGATCTGTCTATCAATATATTTATCAATCTTTATATCAATTTGTCTATAAATCTTTCTATCTATATCTTTATCAATCTGTCTATCTATCAGTCTATTAGTATATATATCTGTTTATCTATCTATTTATATATTAATCTGTCTATCTATCTGTTTATCAGTATGTCTATATTCTGTGTATCTATATGCTTATCTATTTGTCTATCTATTTATCTATAAATCTAACTATCTGTTAGTCTATCTATTATTTATCTATCTATATATCTATCTGTCTGTCTGTTAATTTGTCTACTTATTTTTCTTTCTATCTATCTATTTGTATATCTATATATCTATCTTTCTATTTTATATATTTCTATCTATCTTTTTATCAATTTTTCTATATATCTATATGTTTATCTATTTGTCTATCTATCTTTCTATCTATATATCTGTCTATTTATATATCTATCTATATGTCTACTAATCTATTTGTCTATATGTATGTCTATATGTATGTCTATATATCTATCTATTTGTTTTGTCTATTTATTTATCTATCTATATGTCTATATCGATGTCTATCTATTTATTTATCTATCTATTTGTCTGTCTGCCTGTCTGTCTATCTATCTATCTATTTATTTTTCTGTCTGTCTATCTATCTTTCTATATCTTTGTCTATCTATCTTTCTATTAATTTATCTATCTTTCTTTCAATCTATCTATCCTTATACCAATCTATCTTTATTTCAATTTGTCTATCTATCTATATGTCTATCTATCTATCAAATTATTAGTCTATATGTTTATCTATCTATTTGTCTATATATATATATATCTAACATTCTAATGATTTATCTATTTAATTATATATTTCTATATCAATGAATCTATCTAATTATATATATATATATATGTGTGTGTGTGTGTGTGTGTCTATATATCTGTCTATTAATCTGTTTGTCTATCTTTCTATTTATAAGTCTGTCCATCTATTTGTATATCTTTCTATCTATATGAATGTCTATATATCATTCTATCTACCTATCTATCTGTTTGTCTATTTGTGTGTCTATCTATCTATCTGTTTGTCTGTCTATCTATCTGTATGTATGTCTACCTATTTGTCTATCTATATATCTATCTATCTATCTATCTATCTATTTATCTATCTATCTTTTTGTCTATATAGCTATCTATCTATCTATCTATTTGTCTATCCATCTATATATTTTTCTTTCTATATGTTAATTTATATATCTTTATGTTAATCTATCTATCTATCTATCTATATTTCTATCTATCTATCGATGTAAATGTCTGTCTAGTGGTCTATATATCTGTATACCTATATGTATGTCTATATGTCTATCTTTTTGTGTATATATCATTCAATTTATTTATTTGACTATCCATTTCTTTTTCTATCTATCTTTCAATCTATCTTTCAATCTCTATATCAATCAATCAATCTATCTGTATATTAATCTATCTTTCAATATTGCTATCAATCTATATTTCAATCAATCTTTCTATCTTTCTATCAATCTGTATATCAGTTTCTCTATCTATTTGTCAATATTTCTATTTATCTATCTGATTATCTAATTGTATATATATATCTATCTATCTATCTATCTCTATGTATGTATGTGTATATATATATATATATAATCTATTTGGCTATCTATCTATCTATCTCTCAATTTCTCTTTCTATATCTCTCTATCCATGTATCTATTTGGCTAGCTATCTATATATCTAAAAATATATCTATATATCTATCTTTCTATTTATTTATTTATCTATTTATCTGTCTATTTATTTTTCTATCTTTCTATCTATATATCTATCAATTTGTCAATCTATGTCTATCAATCAATCTATCAATCTATCAATCTATATATCAATCTCTCTATAAATCTATCTTTCAATATGTCTACTAATCTATCTATCAATCTATTTATCAATCAATCTACCATTCAATCTATCTATATATTTATTTTCCAATCAATCAATCAATTAATCTGTCTATCTATCTGTGTATCTGTCTATCTATATGTCTGTCTATATGTCTGTCTATCTGTCTGTCTATTAGTCTATATATATGTCTATGTATTTGTCTATCTTTCTATGCATCTTGCAATCTTTCAATCTTTGTAACTTTTTATCAATATTTCTATATATTTGTCAATCTATCTATCAGTTTATCTATCTATTTGAAATTATATCTTTTTATTTTTCTATCTATATATTTATCACTTTGGCTTTCTGTCTACATATCTATCTACCTATCTATCAAAATCTCAATCTATCTATATATCGAACTATCTATGTATCTGTCTATCTAGCTATTTATTTATCTATCTATTCTTCTATGTGTCTATCTATCTATCTATTTGCCTATATATCTATATATCTTTCTAACTATTTATTTATGTGTATATGACTATATGTCTATCTATCTATCTATCTTTCTTCTTTATATTTGTATATCTATCAATCTTTCTATCTGTCTATAAGTCCATATATCTATCTTTCCATCTTTCTAGCTATCTACATGTCTATCTAACTACCTATCCATATTTCTAGCTATCAATCTACTTGTCTATTTGTCAACAATCATTTAATCTATCTATCTATTATCTATTTGTCTATATATTTTTATGGATATATATCTATCTATATATCTATCTAACTATCTTTTTAAGTATATGTCTATCTATCTATCTATATATCCTTCTATGTCAGTTTATCTATTTATTTGTCTATTTTTCTATCTATCTATATCTATATGTCTATCTAACTTTATATATATATATGTTTATATGTCTATATGTCTATCTATCTATTTGTCTATCTTTCTATCTATTTGTCTATATATCACTCTTTCTATCTATGTAAATGCCTATCTATCATTCTATCCATCTTTCTAGCTATCTGTCAACTTGTCTTTTTATCAATAATGAAGTAGTCTAATTTTGTGTGTCATCTGTCAATATATTATCTATATATTTATATGTTAATCTATTTGTATATTAATCTGTTTATCTATCTGTCTATCTATCTGTATATCTATTTGTCTATCAATCTATCTATCTATTTATCTTTATATTTTGGTCTATCTAAATATATATCTTTCTATCTATTTGTCAATCAGTCTACCTTTTTATCTATATGTCTATATATCTATCTATCTATTTTTCTATTTATCTAAATATATATCTTTTTGTCTATTTGTCTATTAGTCAATCTATCTATATATCTATATATCTATCTATCTATCTATTTTCCTATCTATCTAAATTTTATCTTTCTATCAATTTTTCTATTAGTCTATATATATATATCTATATATATATATCTACATTCCTATCTATCTATCTATTTTTCTTTTTATCTATATGTATATCTATCTATCTTTCTTTCTATTTATCTATTTATCTATTTATTTGACAATCTATCTATGTATCTATCTATCTGTTTATACATCTAATTGAATATCTATCTATTTAAATATCTATTTGTCTATCTACCTAGTAGTTTATCTGTCGATCTATCTATCTAACTATTTGTCTATGTTTTTATCTACCTATCTACTAATCTCTCTCTATCTATAAGTCTATTTTTCTATCTATCTATCTGCCTATCTATCTTTCTAACTAACTAACTAATTATCTATCTATCTATCTGTATATCTATTTAACTTTCAGACTATCTATCTATGTATTTTTATCTTTATTTGTCCTTTTGTCTATCTATTTATCTATCTGTCTATCTAATTATCGATATATCTATCTATCTTCAGGTCTATCTATCAACCGATTTATTTTTCTATTTGTATATCTATCTATTTGTCTGAATGTCTAATTATCTATTTGAATATCTTTGTAATTGTTTAACCTTATATCTTTCTACCTGTCTAACTTTCTGACTATCTAATTTTCTATCTACTATCATTTTATAACGCAATCTATATATCTATTTATCTATATATCTCTATATTTATCTGTCTGTCTGTCTGTATATAAGTCTATTTTTCTATGTTTATCTACCTATCAATCTTTGTATCTAACTATCTATCTAACTATTTATCTATCTATCTATGTATCTATCTATCAATCTGTCTGTCTATTTATTTAACTTTCAGACTATCTATCTATGTATTTCTCTCTCTATTTATCTTTTTTTCTATCTATTTATTTTTTTGTCTATCTATTTATCTAGCTGTCTATCTATTTATCTATCTATCTATCTATTTTTCTATTTGTATATCTATCTATTTGTCTAGGTGTCTAATTATCTATTTGAATATCTTTGTAATTGTCTAACTCTATATCTTTCTTTCTGTCTAACTTTCTAACGATCTAATTTTCTCTCTAATTATCATTTTATCACTTAGTTTATATATCAATCTCTTTATATATTTATATATCTATCTATCTATCTTTATGTCTATCTGTTTGTCTATCTGTATACCTATATATCTGTCTACCTCTCTCTTTATTTATTTATGTATTTGTCTATTTTTCTATTTGCAATCTATCTATTTATCTATATATATATATATATATATCTATTTTCTTAACTATCTAACTAATTACTATCAATCAAACTATTAGTCTACTTTAATCGTTCATCTTTATATTTATCTCTATATCTATATTCCTATTTATCTATCTGTCTATCTATTTATCTATCTAGCTATCTATCTATCTAACTATTGTCTATCTGTATATCTGTCTATCTACCCATCTAGCTATCTGCCTTTTTGTGAATCTATCTATCTTTCTATTTTCTATCTGTCAATCTATCTATCTTTCTATCTATCTCTTCATCTTTCTATAATTCTATTTGTCTATCTAACTAACTATCTATCTAACTATCTATCTATTTATCAATCTATCTGTCTATATGTCTATAAATAAATTTTTATATCCATCTAATTGCCTATCTATATAGCTATCTATCTATCTATCTTTTTTTATTTATATCTATTTGTCTACGTATCTAACTTTCTAACTCTCTAAATATCAATCAGACTTTTAGTCTATCTGTCTATATGTTTATCTTTCTATCTATATATCCATCTTCCTATATATCTATATATCTATCTACCTATCTTTATCTATTTGTATCTTTGTCTATTTTTCTATTTGTTTATCTAGCTATTTGTCGATATATATATTTTCCTAACTATCTAACTTGTTAACTATCAAACAAACTATTCATCTATCAGTCTATCTATTTATTTATTTATCTATCTATATATAAATCTTACTATTCTTTCTATCTATCTATCTAATTATTTTTATATTTATAAATCTATATTTTTACCAATATACCTCTCTACCTTTTTTTTATCTATCTATTTTCTATTTATTTGTCTATCTATCTTTCTTTCCATCTTTCTATCAGTCTATTTGTCTATGTATCTATCTATCTATTTATTTATCTGTCTATCATTATATTTGTCTATCTATCTATCTATGTATCAATTTTCCTATATGTATAGCTTTTATCTTTTTCTCTATCTATTTGTCTATATATCTATTTGTCTAACTATCTTACTGTCTATGTCTCTAACTATCAATCAGATAATTAGTCTATCTGTTTATTTTTCTATCTATCATTCTTTCTCTCTTTCTTTGTATCTATATAACAATCTATCTATCAATATATCTATCTCGCTATTTATAAATCTGTCTATATAACTATTGGTCTATCTATCTATTTATATATCTATTTTTCTACCTATCTACTTATTCACCTATATGTTTATTCATCTATCTTGTTATATATCTATTTGTCTATCTATCTATCTTTCTTTAAAATTATCTTTTTATCAGGCTTTTTCACTACAAGAAAATATCAATTTAGCTAGGGAATTTTAGCTAGGGATCAATACCTAGCTGAATGATAAGAAATAATCTAAGAAATAGCACGGGATTTATAATTTTTTTTTGAAAAAAAAATAGCAAAGGATTAGCAAGGGAAAATTATTCGAAAATTCCGTTCAAAAAAAGTTGGCGATTTAGCGACGGAAAATTTTCGTAAATTCCGCTTAAAAAAGCGAGGATTTTAGAAATGGATTTATTGATGGATTAGCAATGAAAAATTTTAGTAATTTCCGCTAAAGAAAAGCGGAAATTTTAGCGACAGATATTACGATAGAATATCTCTCGCTAATAAAAGCCTGAAATTAGTGACGGATTTAACGACGGATTTTCCCTTTCTAATTTTTAGCTACGAATTTTTCCTTGCTAATAAAATTCGTGATTTAGCAACGAAATTAGTGATGGATTTTCCCTTGCTAATGATATCCTTGATTTAGCGACGGAATTAGCGATTGATTTTTCCTTGCTAATAAAATCCATGATTTTGCGATGGAATTAGCAACAGATTTTCCCTTGCTAATAAAATCCATGATTTAGCGACGGAATTATCGACAGATTTTCCTTTGCTAATAAAATCCATGATTTAGCTACAGATTTAGCAAAAGATTTTCTCTTGCTAATAAAATCAATGATTTAGTGATGAATTTAGCGACAGATTTTCTCTTGCTATATAAAATCCATGATTTAACAATGGAATTTGTGATGGATTTTCCATTGCTAATAAAATCCATGATTTAGCGATGGATTTTCCCTTGCTTAAAAAATCCATGATTTAGCTATAGATTTAGCAAGCAAATATCCATATCTAATAAAATCCATAAATTAGTGACAGATTTAGCGACGAAATTTTAGTAGAAAATAAAATCCTTAATTTTACGACGAATTTATGAATGAAATTTCCCTATCTAATAAAATTTGTAATTTAGCAATAGATTTAGCGACGGATTATCTCTAACTAATAAAATTCGTAATATAGCAATTAATTTTCCTTAGCTTATAAAAGCCATAATTTAGCTACGGATTTAGCCACGATATTTCCCAAGCCATTATTTAATTATATAATTTTTTTATTTATTATTTGTATTAAAATTTTATTTAATTTGTTTATTAAATTTATGTTATTGGTCTATAGATAAGCAATTCTTGAAACACACATTCTCCTCATAAAATAAAAAAAAATTGATATTATAAATAATTAATTTAATTTATATAAAAATACAAAAAATATATATATATTAATAGGTACTAAAATAACTATTTTTATGATATATTAATTTTAAAAAAATTATCCAAAAAATTTTTTTAAAATTTATATTTAAGAAACTAAATAATTTAAATTAAAGTAACATTAAATAAATAATTTCATTAGTATAAATTTTTTTTCGATAATTTAAAAATTAAATTTACATACATTATAATTTATACTAATTTAAATGTAAATAAATTCAATGTATGATAAAATAGAAAATTTTCAAAAATATCTGAATTGACGAATAAACTAGTAAGTATTAATATTATTATAAGTAGTAAAAAAATTTTATGATTATAGAAAACTTTTAAAATAATAGATAATACACATCTTGAAAATCTTGAAATATAATAAAATTATAATTTTTTCAATAAAGTAAAAATAAAATAAAATAATAATTATAAATAAATATATAGATGTTTAATCCTACTAAAATTTATAAAATTAAAGAATTGAGTAATATTTTTATAATTAGCTTTAAATATTAAGTTTTTATTAAAATAATAAATATTACTTTTTTAAATTATCTTCTCACTTTAAGTAATTTTTTGTATTTTAAAAATTATTAATTATATCAAATAATATGAAATTTTATGTGTTTAAAATTATTTCATATTGTCTTCCTAAAAATTAATATGAATTCTTAAAAATTTATCACCATAAAATATAAAATTTTTAGATTTTTTAACATTTACAGTATTTTATAACATTTAGGCGAGTGACTATAAGGTAAATCACCATTTCATTCATGTCTTATTTTATGAAGTTTGTTAAATTCGTACCTATTTGATATTTTTTTAATGCAAAACATATTTTTTTTTATTGTTTATATATTTATTATTTAATTAATATTATAATAAAAAATTGCAAGGTATTTGTTTTTCATTTGTACCTTGCTACATGCACATTAAATTTGTGGAAAAAATTTTCATAGTAAATAAAATTAATGAGTATTTTTTTATTTTATATATATATATTGTTTATTTAATGTTTTAATATTTAAAAATATAAATATTTTCTTAAAATATACATTCTCTCTCTCAACTCGACACATCTCTAAGACTCTAACACGTGAAACAAATTCCTCTGCATTCCATCTATCTCTCGACGCATCTCTAACACGTGAATCGAAGTCCTCTACATTTCATCTATCTCTCGAAGCATCTCTAACACGTGAACCAAAGTCCTCCGTATTCCATCTATCTCTCAACGCTGATACAACTAAAATTAATTCAAGGTTTAAGTTTTAATTTTATATTGATTTGAGATATGTTAATACATTTATTCTTCATCGATTATCCTGGATTGTTTAATCCATGTGTAAGCATTTATATTCTATTTTTTTTTCATAATATTTAATACCTAATGTCCTTAGTTAGAAGGTTCTAACTTAATCCAAGTCTAAAGTCTAACCTAATATGGCATCCGTTCACTTTAATAATTTCATCAGATAATTCTTGAGTATCAACCTGAACAAATATGTACAGAATTGATCAGATTTTGTCAGAATTTGTATTCTGCTTATACTTATGCTTATCCTATAATTAATTATGACATGCTAAAGAGAAGTTGACGAAGTGTATATTTAAACTTTCAATGCAATTATTATATATTACTACTGGTTGAGTTGTTAAAACATGCACAACAACTATTGTTGAGTTGCCCCATTCATTTACTGGTCATTTCGAGGAACTTTTTGATGTATATTCTATATCTATCTAAGGGTTTTTTGCCTAATATAACTATCAAAATGTTGCATATGATTACTTTTATGGTGAGACCATTTTATCTAGAATCTCATATGAAGCTAATAATTATATGTTTCCCTTCAGTATTGTGTGAAAAGCTCAAAAAATTATAATGATTGACTTTGTTTTTTAGAAAATATGAAAAGGGTTGTCGGTGAAAAAGATATCATCATTATATCTAATAGGCACATATCATCATTATATCAATAGGCACCCAACACTTATTCATATCATTCCTTGACTAATTAGTCTAAAAAATTTTGTTTATTACTATTGGCACTTAAATTAATATTTTATTAGTATTTTTATTAAATATAATATTCATGAACTAGAATACTAATCCAATGATAGTCTTGTATTTATTAGGTTGAATAATGGTTATAATTTGTCATTGGAAGAACTAATAAAATTTAAGAAAAATCTAATAACATGGGTAAAATCACATGAGCCAAAATACTGAGCAATGTCTGAGTTCCCAAAATAATATGAGATAAAACAAAACATAATTTGGTTGAGTCCTTCAATTCTTAACTTTGTATTGAACATCATCATTGGGCATGTAACTTTCTAATGAAACATAAGGAAGAGTAGTTAATACATAACATTGCCAAAAGTCAAAATTTTTAGATGAATGTTGTTTTTAGATTTTGCACTAGTCGGACTTATATTACATTTAACAACATGAATAGAAAGTGCACATGAAGAAATTAGTAAATGTTGGGTATCCTAAGTGAGCATGCACGTGCAACATTACAATTGATTAGTCAATCCATGATTGAGGTGATTGATATAAATTTTCCAACCAATAATTGATATATTTCTGATAATAATCAAGTATTAAGATGAATAGCAGCATACCATTAGTTTGTAAAGATACTATGTATTGGGTATGAGATCATTTATTTCTCATTATACCCTCCTCATTCTAAATACCTTGAATCTCAATTTATGAATAAATAGGCTATGTTTTGTTTCAAATGAAATGCGACTAGGCATAATAGAAAGACTTACAAGAATCTATTAGTATAATATTTAATCTTCTTTTTTATTGATTGTATTAATACCTATTTCATACAACTTATTTTGAGATCATCTTCATATGGTGTACTGTTGATTACTGGGTAGTAATCTTATCATTGATGAATGCCTATTTATTATCATCCATATACATATAACACATTCCTACTTCTAATACACACACACACACACACACACACACACACACACACACACATACTAATGGTAACATGTTACTGCTATAATATATTAGAATAGTATGTATATATGTATATAATATATATATATATATATATGATGTAACATGCAACAATGATTATATATATACAACACTATATATAAATATATACTAGAATTAGCATTTAAATTTATGCAAAATTAAAATTGATGAAAAACTCAATGAGTGCATATATAGTGTTGCTAATGTTTTTTACAAGAGATGTGCTCGATGTGGAGCATGCGATATTGCTCACGGTGTGCTTAGTATGAAGCATTGTTTTTGCTCTAATTTCTTCTAAAAAATACTTGAGTAATCCAGGTATTTTTTATTTTAATTTACTTAGCATATGAATGGTTAAATTAAGATATGATTTTTATGATTTATGTTTTGTATTATGTGGGATTTGATTTAAGCAATGTGTATCTAGGTATAATTATTTGTGATGATGCATGGTGTGCACTGTGCATTACATCTATGAATATACTATAAAATTATTTTGGTCGACCTCTAATTTTCATTATCAATGTGGGCAACTTTTGTGTATACATGTGCACTATTTATTTAATTCCGCTCTAAAATAGTAAGGGTTCATAAAAATATAAAAACTATTTATACATTATAATTATAAATTTGAAATCACCATAATAAACCCAACTAGTTTTGGGATTGGGTCATATTTCAATACTAGTTATTAATATCCGAGCTTCCGACACACACACACACTCACACATATTATTTATATATATATATATATATATATTACAAGACCCTAATCACAATTTCTCACTGATTATACTATGAAGCACACTATGGTTTCATAAATAATCATCACAAATAATTTCTTCATGAAAATAAATGATTTTTAATGTCTATCAATGGATTTTCTACTAATTTTTCTTAATATTTATAATTATATGAAAAGTTTGTTTAAACAATGATTCTATTTTGATTGGTGTATATCCAATATTAATAATTCTGAGATTTATAAAGATATTAGATGATACTTAGCAAATTTCAATACTTATCCATAAGTTAGATTTTCCATGTTGTTTGTGTTTTTTCTTCTTGATAATGTACGACAATACTCAATGTGTACTAAAGAGAGTCAAAACAAATCAGTTATCAAACATGCTCATTAAATAGAATAATGGTTTTAGAAGTTATATAACAATATTTAACAATATACAATGCTTTTCAATATTATCTGATGATATTGATTCAAAGACAACTAATATTTTTCTAAAATAGCATAGACTCATTTATATAAATAGATTATATTTGATATAATTTGATAAAGTTTGAAGTAGCTTGAATATGTCTGATATCATCAATATTATTGATACCTTCTCAATTATTTCAATAATATTTGATACCATTTTTGCCTCTTGTTATATTATAATATTTTGATATATATCCTGTCACTACAAGAAAATATCAATTTAGCTAGTGAATTTTAGGTAGGGATCAATCCATAGCTAGATTATAAGGGATTAGCTGGGGAATAGTAAGGGATAGATGATTTTGGGTTGTGTTTGGGAGAAGGGTAGGTAGATAAAAAAAGTATTATATTTTAAATCTATAACATTTTTGATTTAGATAGAGGATATTAAACTATTAAAAATATTTAGAAATTTTTAATGTTTATAATCCCCACAATGTCATGCAACACAATAGATTTTTTTCTAACAAATAATGTTTTATCAACTTCGATTTATTATTTTAGGTATATCAATGTAGTTTATTATTACTCTAACAATTCAACTTCTACCAAATTTATATTAACTATAATTTATACCATTAACAACTATGAATTATGAAGGGCCTGGGTATCTCTTTATCATTGATGAAATTCATGCCATACAAGAGTATTATTCTTACGACAAGATTCGTTAGGACACCCTTTATCATGTCGTGTTAATAACATCATCTTTTAATACATGGTACTTTTTCTGTGCTACAATATGTTTATTTTAAACAATTTAAAAAACTAATAAATATGAGTAGTAATTGTTAGTTGAACTTTGTAGTTATTAGTTGAGTACCATTACATTTAGTTGTAACTGACAAGCTTGAATCTAAGTTTCATGTTTCACAAAATTTGTGGCAGATGTATCTTGTAATAAATAGTAACAATGAATATAAGAAAATATGAGAAGTATTATGGAAATATATATATCATTAATGAAACATTAATTATAGTACTAGCGAATATATGTGTGTACTCTTTTATGTGAGTACTCTTTAATAGTTTAATATGATATAAACATATTTACTAATTAATTTTTAGTCCATAACATATATTATTAAATATTATTTTATATCTTAATAAAATAAATATAAATTATTATAATTTCAATAACATCAATACAATATAATAAAAAAAATAGTAACATATCATAATAATACAACAAAATGAATTATAAAGAGCATTAATAAGTTGTAAATAAAAATAAAATTTTCAAAACTATTGAGAATTATATTGTATTTTTATATTTTTTATCTTGAGATACTAGGATGAGATGATTCATATAGATTAAAAGTATTTATAGTTTCTTTTTGTATTTATAAGTTAATTTTTATTTTATTTAATAAATGATAATGTCATTTTATAATTTTTATTCTTAATATTAAATTATTTGTGAGTCTATTTATTTTATTAAGTTGTTTTATTTTTTATGGGAATACTCGATAAGTATTAATCTTCATAGTTTTTTATCAATATATATATATATATATATATATATATATATATGGACATGCAGATATATGGAAGAAATTTATGATGCTTTAGCAGAACATCTCTTCGCTATAGAAGCAGTAGTAAATGGACATTCAAAGTAACTTCCTGCTCATGTGGAAACTTGTAGAAATATAGTATTTTTTTTTCTCTCTAAACATCATTGCTGGCCATATTTAGACATTTGTTAAAGTTGTATGACTATATATAAATAGTTATATAACTATATATAAATTATTGTATAACTTTATAATACTCTATATAATTAAAATATACCTATATTTATAAGTATGTATACATATATGTAAATCTATATATTTATTTATAACTTTATATATTTATGTATAACTATTTGTATGAATATGTCTATATATAACTATATGTTTAAATATATAAAAATATTTATAGTTATATATACTATATGTATAATAACATATAACTATAAATAATTGTATCTTATTATATGTATTACTATAAAAGCTTTATACATAACTATATTTAAATATATAATTTACAACTAATATTTAATATACATTTGTATATATTAGTATTCAAAAATGTATTAAGTATATCTATACCTATACATAACTATGTGTATAAATATATGAAATTATATGAACAAATATATATACATACATGTGTATATATATAAGTTTAACTATGCATGTAACTATATGTATAATCAAATGTAACTATGTTTATAATTAAATGTATCATAACAAACAACATCATATTTAATTATATGTGTATAACTATATATAAAAATTTGTAAAACTAAATAAAACTTTATATAATTAAATATAACTATGTTTTTAACTATTTATACATATATGTATACATATATGTAAATCTATAAACTTGTTTATAACTTTGTATATATTTATGTATAACTAAATATAACTACACATATGAATATATATATATATAACTAAATGTTTAACGATATATAATTTTTTATAACTATATATATTATATGTATAATAACATATAACCATACATAATTTACAATATTAATGTATAACTATTATTTAAATATATAATAAAAAACATATATTTAATATACATTTTTATATATTAGAGTAAAAAATGTATTTAGCATATCTATAACTATACATAACTATATGTATAGGTATATGAAATTATATGAACAAATATATTTACATACATGTATAAATATAAGTTTAACTATGCGTGTAACTATATCAATAACTACAGGTAACAATATTTATAATTATATATATATATATATAAACATACAACACATTGTTTAACTATATGTGTGTAAATATATATAAATATTCTTATAACCATAAATAACTCTATATAAATAAATATAACTTTATTTTTAATTATGTATACATATATGTATTCATATTTGTAAATCTATATAATTATTTATAACTTTGTATACATTTATTTATATTTACTTATAACTACTTGTATGCATATATCTATATATAATTATATGTTTAACTATATGTAACTATTTATAACTACATTTACTATATGTATCCTAACATATAATTATATATGGGATAATATTAATATGTTGAACTAATTTGAAATTAAATAGCATAAGATATAATATCAACAATATGTAAGTGCGTAGAACGAGAGTGTCCGTTGATTAGGCTCATATTTGGTATAATACAAATAAGGGTCGTACTCTTACCTAATCCTAGACCTTAGGCCTCTGGCTCAAATATGAACTTATTTATCACAAAAGATGTAATAATTGATAGGTTTATACGGAAAAATTTTATTTTCTTTTATATAATTTTTCATTCTAACACTAAACTCTCTATGTGACTTTCTATCTCCCTCTCTAATTCTTCTTGTCACTCTATTACTCTTTTTCTTTATGTAACATACTCTCTATTACACTCTATTACACTTTTTATACATATAATTTTTAATTATATGTATAAAAAGATCGATTATTAGATAGAAATATAAATAGAAATATGGATAGATTGTTAGATAAATATCAATTGGCAAAATATGGCTTTGAGCCAAATTATTTTGTTTGGATTTATCATGGGGAATGTAAAAATGGCTTTGAATATTAACCAAAATGAGGGCATTGAATCATTTGCTTGTGGTGAAGAATCATAAAACACATACCATAAAATGATCACAGAAGCTGCTGGTGATGACTTCAATATCGATTACATGGATGAACAACCTAATCCGGAAGCTCAGAAATTTTATGAGATGCTTAAAGCTGTAGATAAAGAGTTGTAGCCTAGTTATAAAACTTGTGGCTCGACTAATGAGCATTAAGTCAGAAAATCATATGTCTAAAAAATTATTTGATCAGGTGAGAGAACTAATGAAAAGATTTATTCCGAATAATAATTTGATCAATAACAACTTTTACAACACTAAGTGTTTTAAAAGTTACTTCGAGGAATGGGTCTACTAGTGGAAAAAATTCATTATTGTTTAAATGGATGCATGTTATATTGGGGTGGTGATAGTGATTTAATTAGTTGTAAGTTTTGTGACCATCCTCAATTTAGGAAGACATCTCGTGTTGTAGATACACAAAAAAAAAGTGAAGGTTGTCTTTAAGAAGATGTATTATCTTCCAATAATTCCTCGATTACAAAGACTATATGCATCAAATGCTACAGCAAATGATATGAGGTGGAATTTCGAGCATGAGATTGAAGAATGGGTAATGTGTCATTCATCAGATTTACCTGCTTGGAAGCATTTTAATTGTATACATCAAGATTTTGTAGTAGAAAGTCGGAATGTGAGATTGGGTCTCTACACAGATTGATTTCAGCCATTTGGGCAATCTGGATAATAGTATTCAACATGGCGAGTGATAGTGACACCTTATATCTTGCCTCCGTGGTTGTGTGTGAATGAGCAATATATGTTTTTGTAAATATTGGTTCAAAGGCCAAAAAATTCGAAAGACATGCTAAATCTTTTCTTATAGTCTTTTATTGCAGAGTTAAATCATTTATGGTATGTTGGCATGAATACATATGATATCTCAAAGAAGCAAAATTTCATTATGTGGGCAGCCCTTATATGGATGGTGACTTTCATGCATATTCAATGTTGTCTAGTTGGACTACTACAGGAGGATTCGGATGACTATATTGCATGACAAATTTTGATGCATTTACCCTTAATTTTAGTGATAAATAGTCATGGTTTGATAACCATCATAAGTTTATACCTACGAATCATTCATTTCGAAGAAAAAAAACTACATTTCGAAAAAATAAAACTGTAATGATAGTTGCACCGGCGGTTTGTTTAGGAGATGAAATTATTACAGAGATTCATAGTTTTGGTTTGAAGAAGGTAAATTAAAAGGATGCTACTAGAAGTAATGGACTAATAGGCAAATTATTTGGCTGGAGGAAACATAGTATATTTTGGGACTTGCCCTATTGGAAGTCCAATTTAATTCGTCATAACTTAGATGTAATGCATATTAAAAAAATGTTTTTGACAATGTTTTCAACATTGTCCTTAATGTAGACAGAAAGACAAAAGACACTTTAAAATCAAGACAAAAGCTGAATGATTACTATCGGCGTCCTTAATTGAAACTAAATGAGGAAGCAAAAAAATTTCCAAAAGCTTGCTACACACTTGATAAGAAGGCAAGATAGATATTGTGTGAATGGGTTAAAAATTTGAAATGCTCTGATGGCTATGTGTCAAATATGGGTAGATGTGTGGATATGAAGAATCTTAAGTTATTTGGAATGAAAAGTCATGACTGTCATGTATTTATGCAGAGAATAATACCAATTACATTCCGTGAATTACTTCTACTAAGTGTTTGGAAGGTCCTTACATAACTATGTTTGTTTTTCAAATAGCTAACTGCCACCACTATCAAAATAGATGACATGGTGAGGCTAGAGAATGACATTCTACTTATTATTTGTAAGCTTGAACAGATATTCCCACCGAGTTTTTTTTTTGACTCAATAGAGCATTTGCCCATCCATTTGGCATGTGAAGAAAGCATTGTAGGGCCAGTTCAATTCAGGTGGATGTATCCTTTTGAAAGGTAATTACATATAATTTGTGGTGTTTTATTATTTCGTACTTTAAGTAATATTGTAATTTAATCAAATTGAAACCGAACATTATGGTTGTAGTTATCTTCGTAATTATAAAATTGAATCTTAGAAACAATGCAAAAGTTGAAGGTTCAATTTGCAATACATATTTAGTAGAAGAAGCATCATCATTTTATTCTTATTATTTTGATGATCATGTCAATACAAAGAATAAAAATCTGCCACAGAATTATAAAGGTCATGTGATGGTAGAAGATGATTCTATGGATAAATTATCTATCTTCAAGCACCCTAGAATAGCATTTGGAAGAGCAATGAAAAGTTGTATGACAGATGAAGAGTATAAAGCAACCCGAAGTTATGTTTTACTTAATTATGAGGAGGTTGCACCATACATTGAGTATCTATACACAAAATGATTGCAGGTTTAATCATAGTTTAATTTTATCTTTAATAGGAATTATTAAAATTTGATATATATTTTTTCTTTCTCTTTTATATTTGTGCAGTATTTATGTTGAGCAGTTAAAATATATGCAACCAGCAATTTTCAGCAATGATGTCGAATATATGCTAGAAATTAAATTTGCGAATTGGTTCAAAAATTATGTGAGAATTATTAAGTTTTAAATTTTTAATTATTTAATTTATTATTATCTTTTATATATTAATATCAATTTTTTAATTTATGTCACAAGCAATTGATCCTTCAAATGGAGATTCAAATATTATTATTCAGAATCTACGTAAAGACTAATTTAGATATGTGACAACCTATCCTGGGTATTTTGTTAATGGATATAAATTTCCTACAATCGGACATGGTTCTTCTAAAATAACATTGAATAGTGGTGTATGCATTAAAGGCATGTGATATAGTGCAGATGAGATTGATTATTATGGTCAACTCAAAGAAGTTATTGAGTTGGAGTATCCTGGACTCAAAAATAATAAGATTGTATTATTTAAGAGAGAGTGGTTCGATCCTACACTAAATGTGGGCACAAAGATTCATTCAGATTATAAGCTAGTGGATTTTAACCATAAACCCAGATTTAATCGATATAAGCCATTTATTATGGCAGTTCAAGCTGCTCAGGTATATTAATGTATATATCCGAGTTTATCTGGTGAAAAGAAAGATTGGTGGGTAATTTGCAAGATCAAAGCTTGATCAAAATTTGAAGTATCAACAACGCAACAAAGAAGTGTAGACTTATAAATTGCACCGGCATTTCAAAAAGATGACATAAATAAAATTTAGCCTTTGAATGTAGATGAAGATCTATAAAATTTATGTGACTTAATTGGTGGTACAATAGAAATTGAAGATGATCAATTTCTATCTGAAGATGAGTTCGAACTTATATTAGAATCAGATGAAATATCAGAAGATCCATTGGAGGATGACAATGATGCCGATAATTAAATTGTTATATTTTTATTATAAATTTAAACTATCAAAGACATTTTATAATTTGTTGAAATCTATCAATGTGTTTTATTCGAAAATGCATGCTTGTTCATCATATTTCTATTTTATTTTCTTTGTTTATTTTGTTCAATAGATGGCGCTTAAATGACGTGGTCGTGATGGAGGTGGACCTGGACACAGCAATGAACTAAATTCACAGATGTAAGCCCACCACCGATTGTACTTCCTGCTCACACTTTTGATCCATCTCTATCTTCTACACCACAATTTACACTGATTATTCCCCCATTTACATACCAATGACATCATCAAATGATGTGCCTTCCTTTGCAATTCGTGCAAAGTTAAAAATTGATATTATGGATGAGTGGTAAAAGAAATATGTAAAAATGACTTGAAATATTTTTTTTGTTACTATCAGTGGTTTTTTTATTTTGTTATGATTTGCTAATTTTCTATGTTATTTATTTATTTGTACAATTTTATTCCATCTCACAAGTGTTTGACTATAATTACAAAGGCTTTCAAGAAAATGACTGATGCTAAAGCTTTCTCCTAGAAGAAAGTTTCTAAATCGACAAAGGAGTCATATTTTAATGACTTTCAGGTAAAAATAACAAAATAAAAGAATTGAAAAATAAGTATCTAATTACTTAACTTTTATGTTTGTTATTATTTAAGTAGTATATAATTATGTTCTCGTTATTAATATAAATTCTTTTGTCATTTTTCTATTTACATAATCAGTGCACTTGGCCACCCAAATTTGATGGAAAAATAAAGTCATTATGGGAGATCAAAGCTGCTCAATGGTATTCTGATTTTGTCCATAAATTAAAAAAATGAAAGAAAGACATGATTTTATATCCGAGGAAGACAGGCACGAGGGGCCTAATTATTGGGAGGAGCTAGATATGAATAACAAATTAGATATTGCCTGCAAAAATTGACGAAGTGGGGTTGCTAGACTAGGTACAGAAATCTGACGACACACCAGAGGTTCAAAGTCGAGGATTGAGCATGCTCGAGATTTGATACAAATTTAAAATTCTAAACATATCTATATTTTGTGGTTGTCCTAATAGTCCAATAATTATAATCTCTGCATGGAATTAATAATTTTGTTAAATTTTTTTTTCGTTTGTTTTTTATAAATTAATAAAAACATATTCTAGGCAGGAGAATTGGGTCGTTATTCAAATTTTTATGAGATGTTCATGTAGATGTATGTGAAGAAAGTGGATGGTCAATATATTGACAATAAGTCTTAGATGATTGTAGTAAGAAATTGCTATACTAATTAGACTTTATAAAACTACAGTACATTATGAAATTGTTTTGAATGCAAAATATTTATTTTATTTTTTGTAAATCTAGAATAGATTTTATCTCTATTTTATCTCAGGACCTAATGGAGGAACGTGTGCCAACCGCTCATCAACAAGTTGAGAGTTCTATGGATTTTCAACCAATTGACAGTGATCCTATTTATTTGGAGACAATAGGAGGTCGAAAGAAGCAGCGAGTGTATGAAATTAGCTCTAAGGGAGTGGCATTTTATTGTAGCAGTCGTGCTTATAATTCATCTGTCTTAACAATGGTGGATGAGATAGTCGAACAACAAGCATTGGAAACAAATGAACATATTGTAGATATGGAAACCGAATTGAAAAAGAATGATGATTATATAACTAATTTGATGGAAGAAATGTATGAAATTAAAGAAATTAAAAAAACAATACAACAACAGATGTCCAATATGGAGTCACAGTTAGCAGCATTAGCACATCAGATAGCATTCCGAGATCCAGCTGTGAATCCTTGTAGGAGAATCAAGCATTCCCTACAAATTATGAGGATGATTGAGTATGAGAATTATTTCTGAACTATTATTTATTTTTGTCTATGTGCAGTAAATAATTATGATATTTTTTGCAGGTTTCAATTTTTTTATTCTAGTTTTGTTCTTTGCTTTTCCGATAAACCAAATTATGAATCTTTGTAGGACACATTATGTGAGAGAAAAGAAGATTCTTATTCAAGGCATTCGTACATTATCATGGTCCTTCCAATGCATGGGTCTCATATTTACCTATTTCAGCTTTAAAAAAAAACTGGGCTAGCATATCTTATCTTTATTATTCTAAAAATATTTTATTTTTGCACTCTCTTTATCTCTAAACATAATTGCTAGACATCTTATGTATTTATGTTGAAGCTTTATGACAATCAACTTTAATTTGTGTTTGTTCATGTCTATAATATTTCTTTTTATATATCTGTGAATATGTTTTTGTGTCTCTAAATATTTTTGGTCGAGTTTTAGCCTATTATAGGTATGTAAAAGCCTATATTTAGTAGCGGGAGCAATGGTAGAGATGACAATGATGGCCATGGCGGTAGTGGAAGCGGTAGCGGTGGCAATAGCGACAGCAGCGGCAGCAGCGGCAGCAGTGGCAGTAGTGACAGCAGTGGCAGAGGCGACATCAGCAATAGTAGCGGCAGCAGCAGTAGCTGCGACAGTAGTGGTAGCAGCAGTAGTAGCGGCATTAGCGGCAGCAGCAGCAGCGGCAGCACTAGCAGCAACAGCGGCAGTGATAGTAGTGACAACAGCGGCAGTGGTGGCGGCATTGGCAATGACTGCAGCGGCAGCGACAGCGGCATCTGCAGTGATAGTGGTAGCATTAGCAGCCTCGGCCATGGCCGTTGCCGTGTCCATGGAAACAGCGGCAGTAGTGGCAGTGGTAGCCGGAGCAGCAGTAATGGCAACAAATATGGTATATAAGTACGTATATAGTCAGTATATACATACGTATACTACTATAGTATTTTATGTACAAATATATTGAGTATATATATGTACCCAGTGTATATGTAAGCATAATACTATAGTTTATATGTATATATACTATAGTAATATATGTACGAGTGAAATGCTAATATATATGTACATATTTACTGTAACAATATATTTTTATCAAAACATAGTGTTTTTTATTTATTTTTATTTGATTTATTGGTTTAAATTTCATCCAGATATGGTACTGCATTGTTTCCTATACGAAGCTTGTATAAGTGAAGACATATTTCAACAAACATGAAGCACCATGACATGGAAAGCATTTTTGTAGCGAAAAATTGGTGAACGCGGGAGTAGTGGGAGAGAAAGCAACTTCAATATATTAATAGATTATACTTTGTGCAGAGTCGGTAGATACATTGATTAATAAGATGTAATATAATTTTTATTATTTTTTTGTTTTTGTTATTTAAAATATTGTATTAGAATTTGTTATTGAATGAATTTTTTTTATTTAAAATTTTCATTTATAGTTTCTATTTTTATTAAATTTAATTTTAAAATATTAAATTATTTAATTAAATTTTTGTTGAAACTGTATGACATTCAACTATAATTTTTGTTGGTTCAAGTCTATAATAAATATCTTTATATATATTTGAATATGTTTGTGTTTCTCCAAAATTTTTGGGTAGAGGTTTTGTCTATTATAGGTATGTAAAAGGCTATTATCATCATTGGTAGTTGTGGCGGCGGCGGCAACGATGGCAGTGAAGGTAGTGGTGACAGTGGCTTGGTGGTGCCAGAAGCGGCAGCGATGGCAGTAGCGGTGGCAGCGACGGTAGCGACAATAGTAGTGGCAGCAGCAGCCGTGGCGGCATTAGCCGCCGAGGCTGTAGTGAAGGCAGCGAAGGAAGTAGCAGCATTAGTTGCAGCGACGACATTAGCAGCAACAGTGGCAGTAATGGTAGTGGAGGTGGCAAGGGCAGTGGTGGTAGTAGAGGTAGCAATGGTAGTGGCGGTAGCGGAGGCATCAGTAGCTACACCGACACTAGATGTAGTGGCAGTGGCACCGGCAACAATAATAGCAGCAGTAACGACAACATGAGCAATAGGAATGACAACAAATGTGGTATATATGTACATATATAGTCAGTATATATGTACATATAATTTTGCAGTATTTTATGTACATATATACTGAGTATAAATATACTCGGTATATATTTCACATAATACTATAATTTATATATACAAATACTATAGTAATACATATACAAGTAAAATGGTAGTATATATGTACATTTTTGCTGCAGTAATATATATTTATCAAAACATAGTTTTTTAAAATTTATTTTGATTTGATTTAGTGGTTTGAATTTTTTAAAGATGTGGTACCAAACATTGTTTTCCTTACGAAGCTTGTATAAGTGAAGACATATTTCAACAAACATGAAGCACCGTGACTCAGACAGCTTTTTCATAGTGGAAAGTTGGTGATCAGAGGAGCAAAGGGAGAGAATGTAATGTTAATGCATTGATAGATTATACTTTATGCACAGTCGGTAGATACATTGATTACTAAGATGTAAAATAATTTTTGTTATTTTTTTTAGTTATTTAAAATATTGTATTAGAATAAGTTATAAAATGAATTTTTTTTTGTTTAATAAAATATTTTGATTTATAGTTTCTATTTTTATTAAATTTAATATAAAAATATTAAATTATTTAATTAAATTTTAGTTTAAGTAGTATGACAATTAACTTTAATTTGTGCTTGTTCATATCTATAATAACAATTTTTTATATATCTGTGAAAATATTTTTGTGTCTCCGATTTTTTTTGGTAGAGTTTTAACCTATTATAAATATGTAAAAGCCTATTATCAATAGCAATGTAGCGGCAGCGATGGCAGTGGTGGCAGTGGAAGTGGAAGTGGTGGTAGATGTGGCGGCGAAAGCAGCAGCAGGAGCGGCATCGGTAGGAACGGTGGCATAGTAGGTAGAGGGAGTAGCTACAGCAGTGGCTGCACCGGAAGCAGCGGCGGCAGCAGTGGTAGAAACACCTACACATGAAGCATAGGTAGCACAAGAAGCAGCGGTAGCAGCGGCAGAGGCGGCAATGGTAGTGGTGGCGGCGGCGGTAGCAGCGGTGATAATGGCCGCTGTGGCATGAAGTGGCAGAACCAGCAGCAAAGGCAGAAGCAGCAGCAATGAAGGCAGTAGCCATAGTAGTGGCGGCAGTAGTGGCGGCCGTAGCTTCCAGTGGCAATGGTGGTGGCAGTAGTGGCGACAACACTAGTGGTATTAATAGTGATAGTTGCAACGATAATAGTGGTAGGAGCGGTAACGGGAGCAGTAGCAACAGCACCAAATAAGATATATACATACAAATAAAGTCAATATTTACGTACATTTAATACTACGGTATTTTATGTACGTATATACTAAGTATATTTGTATTGAGTTTATATGTACAAATAATACTACTATTTATATGTACATATACTGTATTCATATATATACGAGTGAAATGCTAGTATATATTTACATATATACTGCAGAATTATATATGTATCAAAACATAACTTTTTTTAATTTGACTGAGTGGTTTATTTTACCTACAGATATGATACCGCATTGTTCCTCATACAAAGCTTTATAAGTGATTGGATTTTTCACTAGACATTTGTGTCGTGACTCATACAGCTTTGTCACAGTAGAAAAAAAATGATCGAAGGAGCAGAGGGAGAGAAAGCAACATCAATGAATGAATATATTATACTTTATGCATTGTCGGTAGATTCATTGATGAATAAGATGAAATAAAAGTTTGTTATTTTTTTTGTTTCAATTATGTAATATTTTGAAATAGATTATGATATTAAATGATTTTATTTTTTGTTTATTATAAATTATTTTAGTTTCAATTTTTATTCAATTTAATATAAAAATATTAAATTATTAAACTAAACAATTTTAAAATTTTTTAAATTCTGAAATTATTTTTGAAATTAAAATGGCTAGGGAAAATTCCCTTGCTAAATTAGCAAGGGAAAATATTTTTCTAATTTAGCTAGGGAATTTTCCCTAGCTAATTTAATTAGGGAATTTTCCCTAGCTAATTTAGCTAGTGAAATATTAAAATTAGTGACGGATATTCCGTCGCTATATTTATTTAGTTAGGGACTATATCCATCGCTAAAATTTATAGTCCAACAATTTAGCCAAGGAATCATCCATCGTTATTTTTGTTTAGCGATGGAATATCTCTTTTATCTTACAAATTTAGCCACAAAATTTTACTTTTTTAGCAATGGATTTTTCCGTCACTAATTTTTTAGCTAGGGACGCTTTCCGTCGCTAAAATTTAGTAAGGTGGACTTTAGAGAAGGAACCAATCCATCGGTAATCCATCGCTATAACCTGTTTAGCGATGGAAAATACCCATTTAGCAAGAGAATTGTCCCAAGCTATATATGATTTTTCTTCTAGTGTTTATCTATCTGTCAATCAATCAATCAATCTATCTTTCTATTTGTTTATCAATATATATGACTATCTATCTCACTATCTATCTATATATCTATTTAATTATCACTATCTATCTATCATTATAAGTATTTATCTACCTATTTGTCTATTTGTCGATTTGGATATCTAATTATCTATCAATATATATATATCTATCTATTTAACTTTCTATCTATTTGTCTATGTGTCTTTCTATCTATCTATCTATCTATCTATCTCTATCTATCTATTTTTCTATCTATCTATTTGTGTATCTATTAATCTATCTATCTATATATTTATTTTTATATCTGTATATCTATCTATCTACTATCTATCTATCTATCTATCTACTATCTATTTATTAGTCTATTTATCTATCTATCTAAGTATCTATTTATATATCTATATTTCTATCTATCTATTTATCATTATGTTTATCAGTTTATTTTTTTATCTTTCAAATTTGTCTATCTCTTTATATATCAATCTATATATCGATTTATCTATATATGTTACTATCTGTATATTAGTTTTCTATCTCTCTCTATCTCATTATCTTTCTATTTGTCTATTTGTATATCTGACTATCTTTCGATAAGCCTATTTATCTATTTATTTATCTATTTATCATGTATCTATTTATTTATCAATTTAACTATCTATCTCTATATGTCTATATGTTTATATATATACATCAGTATCTATTAATTTGTCTTACTGCCTATTTGTGTATCAATAAATCTATCTATCTATCTATGTGTCTATCTATCTATCTATCTATTTGTATATTTGTTTATCTATCTATCTATCTATATATCTATCTATCTATTAAGATATCTATCTATTTGTCTATATGTTTATCTTTCTAGCTAACTCTTTGTCTATTCCTCTAGCTATCTATCTTTCTATCTCATTATTTTTTATATATCTAACTTTTTATTAATCTATGTATATCTCTATTTCTTTCTATCTATTTATCTATCTATTTATATATCTGTTTATTTTTCAATCAATCAATCTATATATCTCTCTATTTATCTGTCTATATTACAATTTGTGTAACTATCAATCTAAGTATTTGTATATTTTTTATCTGTATATCTATTTCTATGTCTATCTATCTATCTTTCTATATGGCTTTTTTTCTATCTATCTATCTATCTATTTCTCTTTGTATCTGCCTATCTATCTATTTATATGTGTCTAAGTGTCTATGTCTATGTGTCGACGTGCCTATGTCTCTATAAGCTATGTGTATATGTGTCTAGTGTGTATATGTGTCTTGTCTATGTGTCTATGTGTCTATGGGTCTAGGTGTCTGTCTGCATATGTATCTATGCGACTATCTATATATCAATATGTCTATATATCTATCTAACTAACTACCTACCTATCTATCTATTTGTATATCTATATATTTGTCTATGTTTCTATTTAACTTTCTATCAACTTTCTTATCTGTATATATATTTATTTGTCTATCTGTCTAATTTTAAATTTTTCTATCTAAAAATATTTATATCTATCTATCTATATGTCTGTTTATATGTCTATATGTCAAATTGTCTATCTAATTATCTTTTTATATATATTTCTCTCTATCTCTTAATTCATCTATTAGAGTATCAGTCTATCTATCTATTTTTCTATATGTCTATATATATTTATGTATATTTATCTATCAATCTATCTATTTGTCAATCTTTCTATTCGTCATTCTGTCTCAATATATATTTCTATATCTATCTTTTAGAATATAAGTTTATTACTCTATGTTACTATCTATATATCTGTCTATCTATCGATCAATCTATATATTTGTTAATAGTCTACTTGTCTATCTGTCTATCTGTCTATTGATCTATCTATCTCTCTATCTGTCTATCTTTCTATCTATTTATATGGCTATCTATATTTATATCTATCTATCTTTCTATCTATCAATGTATCTATGTATCTGTCTATTAATCTATCTATCTATCTTTCTAATTGTATATATGAGTAATTGTCTATTTATATATCTATCTATCCTTCTATCTGTCTATCTGTCTTTCTCCCTTTTATATCTTTGTCTATCTAATTATCTATGAATCTATCTATCTATCTATTTGTCTAACTATCTATCTATCTATTTATATATTTATCTATCTTTTTATTTGTAGATTTATATATCTGTCTATTTATCTTTCTATCTATTTACGTGTTTATATATCTATCTATCTTTCTGTTAATCAATCTATCTATCTGTCTATCTATTTATCCGTCTATTTGCATATTTATTTATATGTCTATTTGTATATCTATCAATTTTTATCTATCAAAAAATATCTATCTATCTATCTAATTATCTATCTATTTGCCTGTCTATATATCTATATATCTATCTTTATATATATCTATCTGTCTGTGTATCAATCTATCTCTTTATATATCTATCTATCTATTTCTCTAACTATCTATATGTCTATCTTTTTATACATCTACTTCTCAATCAATCAATCTTTCTTTCTTTTTTTCTTTCTATTTGTATATCTATCTATCTATCTATCTATTTATAAATCTAGCTATCTCTCTCTTTATATTTCTATCATTTTGTCTATCTGTCTATCTGTCTATCTATCTTTTCTATATATCTCTCTATTTGATAATCTATCTATTTGTCTAAAAATATATCTAAATATTTTTCAGACTTTTTGTATATGTATCTATCTATCAATATATTTATATATTGATAGAGAGATAAATCAATATATCTGTATATCTATTTGTATAGACAGATGGAGAGATAGATAGAAACTTAGATAAAGAAATTGATAATTATTTAGACAAATAGATCTATAGATTGATCGATAGTTTAATTGATAGAAAAATAGATAGACAGTTAGATAGAAAAATAGATAGATAGATAGAAAGACATATAGATAAACAAATAGATAAATAGAGAAAATTATAAATAGATTGATAGATTGATAGATATATAGATAGATAGACAAATAGATAGTTAGATAGACAGATAGGTTAGTTAGATAGATATATAGTTAGAAAGATAGATACACAGATAGATACATTGATATATTGATAGATAGATAGATAGATAGAAACATTTGTAGATAGATAGATAGATAGACAGATAGAAAGAAAGAAAGAAATATATACAAATATATAGACAGATAGATATATCGAGAGATATATTGAAAGATAGATAGATAGACAAAAAGAAAGACATATAGATTGATCGATAGATCGACACACACATATATTGATAGATAGATGCATAGTTAGATAAATATATAGATAGATAGATAGATAGAATGTTAATTAGATTGATAAAAAGATTGATAGATAGATTGATAAAAAGATTGATAGATAGATTGATAGAGAAATAAATATATAGATTAATAGATAGATTAATAGACATATTATTAGATTAATCGATAAATAGATTGATATAGAGATTGATTGATAGATTAGAAGAAAGATAGATAGATTTATTGATTGATTGATAGTTAAATAGATAGATAGTTAGATAGATACATAGTTAGTTAGTTAGCTTATTAGACAAATAGATAGATAGACATATAGAAATAGAGATAGATATACAGATAGATAAATAAATAAATAAATATATAAATAAAGATTAATAAACACATTGATAGATAGACAAACATATATATAGACAAATAGATATATAGATATATAGACAAATAGATAGGTAGACCGAGAGGTAGGTAGGTATACAAATAGATAAATAGATTGATAACAGGTAGATAAACAAACTTATATATATACAGTTAGATAGATAAATGACTAATAGATCGACAGATAGATAGACAAATAGATAGACAAATATATAGACACATAGACAAATAGACAAATAGACAAATAGAATGACAATATGATAGACAGATAGATAGATATTCAAATCGATATACAGACAAATTGACAAACATAAAGATTGAAATATAGACAAAAAAATAGACAAATACGTAGAGAAACAGATAGATAGATAGATAGATATAGATATATATATATCTGTGTGTGTGTGTGTGTATTGATTGATATATAGATAGATTGATATATAGATAGATATATTTATACATAGACATATATATATATATATATATATATATATATATATATAGATAAATACATATTAGATAGAAAGAAAGATAGATAGATAGAAGGATAGATAGACAAATAGATTGACAATAAAATTGATAGATAAATATATAGATAGATAGATAGACAAATTGATAGACAGATAGATAGACAGTTAGATAGATAGATTGGTCGATAGACACATAGCTAGATAGATAGGTTGAAAGATTGATAGATACAAAAATAGATATATAGATTGATGGACAAATCAATAACCAGATAGATCGACATATAGATACACAATAGATAGATAGATATACAGATATATAGAAAGTTAGATAGACAGACAGACATATAGATAGATAAATAGACTGATAGATAGACATATAGATCGATAGAAAAATAGATAAGCATATAGCTAGTTAGATAGATTGATTGATTGACAAATATATAGACAAATAAATAAAATGATAGATAGATAGATATATAGATAGATAGACCAAAAAATAAACAAATAGATAGATAGATAAATAGACATATACATAGACATATAGATATAAAGATATTTGGATAGACAAATAGACAGACAGATATATATATATATATATATACTAAAAGATTGATAGATATATAGTCAAAAAGCTAGACAAATTCAAAGGCAAATATATAAATAGATAGATAGATAAATAGATAAATAGATAGATAGATTGTCAGATTGATAAACACTTAGTTAGATATACAGATAGATATCTAGATATATAGATAGATATACTAACAGATAGATAGATATATAGATAGATAGATAGATAAGTAGACAAATATAGAAACAAATTGAAAGATAGATAAACAGATAGATAGATAGATCGACAGAGAAATAGATAGACAGATAGATAGATAAATTGATAGATAGATAAATAGTTACATTGATAATTAGACTAAATGAAAGACAACTAGATATATAAAAAGATTAACTAATAGATAGATTGATTGATTGATAAAAAGAATGATCGACTAATAGATAGACTTATAGAATGATAGATTGAAAAATAGATAGATAGATATATAGATAGTTATACAGACATACAAATAAATAGATATATATACAAATAGATACACAAATTGATAGATATACAGATAGATAGAGAGATATATAGAAATATAGATAGATTGATTGATTAATTTATAGACAGACAGATAGAAAGATTGATAGACATATAGATGCTTAGATATTTAGACAAAAAGATAAATAGATAGATATACAGATTTATAGACTAATAGATAGATAGATAGATAGATTAAAAGAATGATCAACAAAAAGTAGACAAATAGATAGATAGGTCTATAGATATATATATACATACAGATAGATAGTCAGATAGCCAAATATATAGATAGATAGATACACATATAAATAGACAAATAGATATATAGAAAGATAAATAGTTAGATAGTTAGAAAGATAGAATGATTGATTGATTGATTAATAGACTAATAGATAGTTAGTTAGATAAATAGATAGATAAATAGATAAATGGATTTATAGATTAGTCAATAGACATATAGTTAGACTGATTGATAAATAAAAAGATAAATAGATATTTAGAAAGATAGATAAGCAGATAGATATGTAGATAGATAGATAACTAGTTATATAAATAAAAAGATAAATAGTTATATTGTTAGACTTATAATTATTCTAATAGATATATAGATAGATAGACAGATATATTGAGAGACAGATAGATAGTCGGATAAATTAAAAATTTGATATTCAGATATATAGAAGGATAGATAGACGGATAGATATATTTATAGATAAATAGATAGATAGACAAATATTTCGATGGATAGATAGATAGTTACTAGATAGATACATAGGTAGATATATAAGCATATTGATAGAAAGATAGATATTTAGATAGATAGATTGATAGATATATTTATAATTAGATTGATAGGTTGATTGATAGACAGATTCTTAAATAGATTGAATGACAGATATTTGATAAATAGATAGATTAATTAATAGATTGATAGATAAACAGATACATAGATAGATGGATAGGTATATAGATGATAGAAAGATAGAAAAATATTTAGATAGGTAGATAGATAAACAAATAGATTCATAGATTTATAGATAGATAGATAAGTAAATAGATAGATAAATAGATATATAGACAAATAGTAGAAAGATAGATACACAGATAGATAGACAGATAGTTAAATAGATAAATAGATTGACAGATATATAGATAAATATATATATATATATATATATACAGTTATATACAAAGATAGATTGATAAATATATAGATAGATAAATAGAGGATAGATAGATAGATAAATATATAGGCAGATAGATAGTTAGATAGATAGATAGGCAGATAGATGGTTAGATAGATAGATAGGCAGATTGGTAGATAGATAAAAAGACAAATATATATACATATAAATTCATTGATATATAGATAAACAGATAGATTGATTGGTAAATTGATTGATAAATTGATTAATATACATATTTTATAGATAGATTGATAGAGAGATTTATAGACAGATTGATAGACACATAGACACATTGATTGAGAGATAGATAGATCAATAGATAGATTGATTTATAGATTACTAGATAGATTGATTGATAGATAGATAAATAGATAAATAGATAGATAGTTAGATAGATAAATAGATATATAAGATTGATAGACAGACAAATATATTTTAGATAGATAGACATTTAGATAATTAGATTGATAGAAAGATTTATAGATAGATTGATAGACATTTATATATAGATTGATAGACATATTTAAAGACTTATAAATAAATAGATAGATAGATAAAGAGAGAAATATAGATACATAAATAGATAGGCAGATATTTTGATAGACAAATTAATAGATATATTGATAGATAGATTGATAGACATTTTTGATAGACAAATAGATAGGCAGATTGATAGAAATATAGATAGAAAGATAGATAGGAAGATAAATAGACAAATAGATAGATTATTAGAGAGAAATACTAATAAATAGATAGATAGATATATAGATAGAAAGATAGATAGATCATTAGAGAAATAGATATAGAGAAAGATATATGGATAGTTAGATTAAAGATATATATAAATAGATAGTTAGATAGAAATATAGATACATTTATAGATAGAAATATAGACATATATATAGATAGAAAGATAGATATATAGATCGACAAATAAAGAATCAGATAGATATATAAATATAAAGATAGATATACAGATATATAGACACTATAAATATAGATAGATAGATAGATAAATTAAAAGACAAAAAGAAATATAGATAGATAGACATAAAAAAATACAAATTGATAGATAGATAAATATATATATAATAGATAGATAGAATAGATAGATGACAGATAAATAGATAGATAGATAGGCAGATAGATAGATAGATATATAATAAATAGATTTATCGATAAATAGATAAATAGATATAAATAGATAAATAGATAGATTGTTTGATTGATATCGAGATAGATTGATAAATAGATAGATATATAAATAGATTAATTAAGAGATAGAAAAATAGATAGATAGATAGATAGATAACTATCTAGCTCAAAAAATAGATAAATAAATAAATAGTTAGACAGATAGATCAATAGATAGATAGATAGATTGTTTGATTAATATAGAGATAGATTGATAAATAGATAGATATATAAATAGATTAATTAATTGATAGAAAAATAGATAGATAGACATATAGATAGATAGCTAGCTAGCTCAAAAGACAGATAAATAAATAAATAGTTAGACAGTTAGATTAATAGATAGATAGATAGACAAATAGATAGGTAGATAGATATATAGATAGATGGATAAATAAATAGTTAGATAGATAGATAAATAAATAGACAAATATATAGATATATAAAAAGATAGATAGATAAATAGATAGATTGATAGACATATAAATTATTATATAGTAGTACAAATAGACAAATAGTTAAACAGACAGATAAAAAGATAGATATCCAAATAAATAAATAGATCAATAGACAGACTCAGAGACACATATATATATAGATAGATTGATAGACATATATACAGACATATAGATAGATAGAAGAAGACATATAGAGACAGAAATAGATAGACAGACAGATACATAAAAAGATGACAAATAGATAGGCAAATTTATAGACAAATAGATATACAAATTGTTAGATAGATAGAAAGATAGTTAGATATATTGATAGACAAATAGTTAGGCAGATAGATAAACAAATAGATAGACATACAGATAGATTGATTGATATATAGATAGTTATTTAGATAGATAGATAGATAAATCGATAGATAAATTTATTGATAGATAGATAGACATATAGTTAGATATATGGATAAATAAATAGATAGATAGATATATAGACAGTTAGATAGGTAGATAGATAGATAGATATACTAAAAGATAGACAAATAGTTTGATAGATAGATAGTTAGTTAGTTAGATAAATATATTGTTAGACTGATAGATAGATAGATAGATAAATATATAGATAAATAGAGAGATGAAAAGATAGGCACATAAAAAAGAGATAAATAGTTGGATATATAGATGGATAGATAGATGGATAGATAGATGGATAGATAGAGTGATAGATAAACATATATATATGTATGTGTGTGTGTGTGGGTGTGTGTGTGGATAAAGACATAGATTGATGGATAGATAGGTAGATAGACAGATAGATAGGTAGGTAGGTAGATAGACATATATATATAGATAGATAGATATTTAAATTATTATTTCAATTGAAAGATAGTTTGATAGACATATTGATAGGCAGATTGATATACAGATTGATAAATATATAGATAGATAGATATATAGATAGATAGATATATAGATAGATAGATAGTTAGACAAATAAATAGATAGATAGATAGATCAATCGATATCTAGACATATATATATATATATATATATATATATATATATATAAGATAGATAGATATATAGATTGAAAAATAAATAGATAGATAGATAGACATTAAGAATATACATATAGATAGACAAATAGATAGACAGACAAATAGATTTATAGGTAAACAAATAGATAAATAGTGAGATAGTTAGATAGATATATATATATATATATAGACATATAGACACACAAATAGATAGACAAATATATAGACAAATATATAGACATATAGATAGACAAATATATAGATATATATAGACAAACAAATGGGTAGAGTGAGAGATAAATAATTAGAAAGATGGATATACAAATAGATAAACTTACAACTCGACAAACAACTAGATAGACATTTAGACAGACACATTGATAGACAATTTGACAAATAGTTATATAGATAAAAAGACAAATAGATTGAAAGTTTGACAAATAGATAGACAAATAAATAGAGAGATAGATATACAGATAGATATACATATAGATATATAAATAGATAGATATAAAAATAGATAGACTGATAGATAGATAGATAAATAGATATATAGACAAAAAAATAATTAGATAGATAGATATACAAATAGATATATAGCCAATTAGATATATAGATAGATAGACATACAAATAAATAGATTTATAGATTTATCGATAGATAGATTGATAGAGAGATTGATTTATAGACAAATTGATATATAAATTATTGCCAGATTAATAGACATATTAAAGATAGATAAATAAAAAAATTATTAGAAAGATAGATATAATGATAGATATAGATAGATAGATATATACATAGATAGATAGAAAGATAGATATATAGATAGATGATAGAAAGATATAGTGACAGATAAATAGATAGATAGATTGACATATAAAAGTACAGACAGATAGATAGATAGAAAAATAGATAGATAGATCAAAAGACAAATAGATATAGAGATAGATATATAGATACTTAGATAGTTAGATAGATAAATAGATAGATAGTTAGAAATGATAGATAGATATATATATATATACAGATAGAAAGATATATAATTCGACAAATAGTTAGACTGAGAGATAGATAAATAGATAGATAATTAAATAGTTAGATAGATTGATAGATAAATAAAAAGATAGACAAATAGATAGATAGACAGAAATAAAGATAGATTCATAGATAAATAGATAGACAAATAGATTAACAAATAGATGATAGATAGACAGATTGATAAATAGATAGATAGATAAAAATATTGATAGATAGATATATAGATAGACAGACAAACAAACAAATAGATATAGAGATAGATAGATATTTAGATAAATTGATAGACAGATAGATAGGTAGACAAATAGATAGGCAGATCGATAGAAACATAAATAGACATACCGATAGATAGATAGATAAACATTTATAAAAATAGCAAATAGATAGATAGATTGATTGAAAAATAGATAGATAGATAAATAAATAGATAGATAAACACATAGACAAATAGAGATATAGACTTATAGACAGATACAAAGATCGATAGATAAATATATAGATAGTTAAACAAATTGACAAATATATAGTTATATAGATAAAAAGACAAATAGACAAATTAATAGAAATATAGACAAATAGATAGCTAGATAGATGGATAAATTGATATATAGACAGATAGATAGACAGATAAATAGATAGACTAATTGATAGATAATTAGTGATAGAATGATATATAAATAAATAGATAGATATGCATATAGTCAGATAAATAGATATATACATAGATAAATAGATAAAAAGGTAGATATATAGTTAAACATATAGATAGTTAGATAGAAAGATAGAAAGAAAGAAAGATAGATAGATAGAATTATAGGTAGATATAGAGATTAATAGATACATCTATAGATAGATAGATATAGAAATAAATAGTGAGATAGATATAAAGATATAAAGATAGATAGACAAATAGAAAGATAGACATATAGACAAATAGATAAATAGACAAATAGACAGATAGATAGATAGACACATAAACATAATGACACATTCATCCAAAGACACATGTCAAGTAGATATATAGACATATAGACATATAGACACAGATAAATAGAAAATAGATAGAAATATAGATAGTTAGAGAGACATACAAATAGATAGATAGATAGATAGATAGAGTAGACACAAATAAATAGTTAGATAGATAGATAAACTATATATATATGCCTATCTATCAATCTCTCACTAATTATCACTAATTATAGATAGACTATATATCTATAAATAGATAGACAGATAGATAGACACTTAGACAATTAGATGGATAAAAAAATAGATAGATTGATAGACAAATAGATAGATTCACATATTGATATATTAATAGATTGAAAGGTTGAGAAATATAAAAATTGATGGATACACATATACATAAAAAGATATATAGATAGATAGAAAAAGATCGGTAGAAAGATAGATTGATTGATTGATAAATAAATAAAAAGATATTCATATAAATATATAGACATATAGATAGATATATAAATTGATAGGTAGATACATAGAATGAATGTTAGGTAGATATACATATAGATAAAAAAGTAGATAGACGTAAATATAGAAAGATAGATAGAGATACATATAGATAAATTTATAGTTATATAGATAGATAGACAGATGGGTATATATATATATATAGATATACTGATATACAAAAATATAGTTAGATAGTTAGATATATACACTAATAGAATTATAGATAGATTAATAGATTGACATAGAAATATAAACAAATAAAAATATAAATAGACACTTATATAAATAGATAGATAGATAAAGAGATAGACAAACAGCTAAACTAATAGATAGATAGATAGATAGATTAATACATAGATAGATAGTTATATAGATAGATAAATATATAGATAGATTGACAGATATACAATTATATATATATATATATATATATACATATATAGACATATCGATAGATAGATAGATAAATAAAAATATAAACACTTACACTAATAGGCTAAAAGACAAATAGAGAGAACATAGATAGACAAATAGATAAATAAATAGAAAGATAGTTAGCCACATAGACAGAAAGATAGATAGACAAATAAATAGATACATAGAAAGACAAATAAAGAGATAGTAAGATGGACAAATAGACAGATATGATATATAGATAGATAGTTAAATAGATAGATAATAGATAGACAAATAGATGGATAGACACATAGATAGTTAGATAAAAAGATAGGTAGATAATTAGATAGACAAATAGATAGATAGATAAATAGTTAGTTAGATAGTTATTTAGATAAATAAATATATAGATTGACTAAATGATAGATAGATAGACAAATAAAGTGAATGACAGATAGATAGATAGAAAGATAGGTATATAGATAGATAAATAGATTTTTAGTTAGTGGTATAGAATGACTAATTGACAAATTGATAGAGAGAAAATTATATAGATAGTCATATATATAGATAGTCATATATATATATAGATAGAAATATAATTAGATAGGTAGATAAATATACATGTAAAGAAATAAATAGATATACACATATAAAGCAAGATATATTGATAGACAACTAGAAAGTTAGATAGTCATTTTGATAGATAGACATATAAATCGATTGATAGATACAAAGATACACAGATAATCAAATAGATAGATAGATAATTAGATCAAAAACTAGATAGATAGATAGACCATATATGAAGATAAACAGATAAACAGATTGATAGATATATAGATAAATATATTGCTAGATATATATATATATATATATAGATAGATTGATAGATATAAAAATAGATAGATACATAGATAGATAGCTAGAAAGATAGATAGATTGACAGATATATAGATAGATAGATATGTAGATTTATAGATAGAGAGATAGACAGATAGATAGATATAGAGATATAAACGTAGATAAACATATAGAAAGATAGACAAAAAGATTGACATTTATAATGTTAGATAAATAGATAGATAAATAAAGTTATATACAGATAGGTAGAAAGAGATAAATGCATGGATAGATATAAAGATAGATTGATAAATACACAAATAGATAAAAAGATAGATAGATAGATAGAAACCCATTTAGACAGATTGATTGATTGATTGATTCATAATAAAATAGATAGATTTATTAATAGAGAATAAGATAGTTTGATTTATAGATAGATAGGCAAATAAATAAATAGATAGATAGACAGACAGTTAAGTAGATAGGTAGATATACAAATACATAGATAGATAGATAGAGAGATTATTGATTTATTGATAAATAGATAGATAGACAGATACACAGATAGATAGATTGACAGATAAACATAAAGATAGAAAAATAGATAAATAGACAAATAAATAAATAGATTAATAGACTAAAAGATAGATAGAATGAAAGAAAGTTAGATTGTTTGACAGATAGCTAGATAGATAGACATGCAGATAGATTGATTGATTGATAGATAATTAGTTAGGCAGTTAGATAGATAGATAAATAGTCAAATAGATAGATAGACAAATAGACAAATAGATAGATAGAGAAATATATTTTTCAAAGATAGATAGATTGATATATAGATAAATAGATAAATATATAGATCGATAGATAGATAGACAGATAAATAAATACATATACAAATAGATAGAGTGACAAATAGACAGACAGACAGACAGATAGATATATAGATACTCAGATAGATATACATATATATAGATAGAAAAATAGACAGATAATAAATAGACAGATAGACAAATAGATAGCTAGAAAAATAGATAGATATATAAAAAGATAGATAAACAAATAGAAAGATCGATGAAAAAATAAATAAATAGACTAATAAACTAAAAGATAGCTAGATAGATAAACATATAGACATATAGACATATAGATGGCTAGATAGATGGATAGACAAATCAATATAAAAATAGATTGATAGATAGTTATGTAGACACATAGATACATAGACAGATAGATAGATTGATAGATATATAGAAAGATAGACACATAGACATTAAGTTACATAGACCAATAGAAAGATTCACATATAGGAAGATACACTTATGGAATAATAGATAGTTAGACAAATAGACAAATTGATAAATAAACACATTGACACATAAACATATAGACATATATATATATATATATATAAAGATAGATATATAAATAAATAGACACATATACAAATAGATAAATAGACAAATAAATAAATAGATAGATAAATATATACATATATAGATAGATAACTAGATGCACAGATCAAGAGATATATAGATGGTGAGATAGATAATTAGTCAAATAGGAAAATAGATAGATAGATAGAAAGTAGATATAAAGATAGATAGACAAATAATTAGATTGATATATTGATAGATTGTTTGATAGACTGATAGAAAATATAATAGATAAATAGACAAATATTCAGATAGATAGATAGTTAGATACATAAATTTATGTTAGATAGACAAATAAATAAATAGATATATAGATAGACACATAGATAGATAGACAAATAGATAAATAGATAGATATGCAAATAGATAAATAAACACATAGACAGATAAAGAAATGAACAAATTGATAAATAGATAGGTAGATATATAGAAAGATAGTTATATAAATAGAAAGATATATAGATAGATAGGTAAAAAGATTTACTAATAAAAAGATAAACAGATAGTTAGTTAGTTAGATAGATGGATAAACACATAGATTGATAGATTAAATAGATCGATGAAGATAGACAGATAGAAAAATAGCCATATAGACAAGTAGAGATATAGATAGATAGATAGATAAATAGATACTTAGATAAATAGATAGATATATAGAAAAATTGATAGATAGATAGATAAACATATAAACACATAAAAAATAGATAAATAGATCGATAGAGAAACACATAAAGAGATGGACAGATAGATAGAGTTATAAAATGATAATCTAAAAAGAAATACTCAGATAGATAGAGAGACAAATATATAGTTGGACATTAAGATAGATTCAGAGATAAATAAATATAATTATAGACTAATACACAAATAGGCAAATAGATCATTAGTTAAAAAGATAGATAGACACATAGAATGATAATCAAATAGATGGATAGATAGTAAGATAAATAAATAAACAAATAAAAACATAAAGAAATAGAAAAATAGACATATAGAAAGATAGATTGCAAGAATTATAGACAGGTTGATAGATAAATAGATAGATACATCGATAGATAGATAAAAAGATACATAGATAGATAGATAGACAGATAGAGATAGATAAATAGATAGATAGAAAGATAGATATTATATAAAAGATAGATAGATAAATGGATCGACAAATAGACATATAAAGAGATAGAAAGATAGATAGATAAACATATAGATAGATAAATAGATACATAGATTTATATATAGATATATTGATGAATAAT
>JAREIK010001833.1:834558-879558 GCA_029783825.1 Sapria himalayana | reverse complement strand
ATTAAGATACATAAATAGATTAATAGATAAATAGATAGATAGACATATAAACACATATAAAGATAATCAGATAGATAGATAGACTTATAGACTAATAGAAAAATAGATAGTTAGACAGATAAATAAATACAGACAAAAAGTTAGTTAGTTAGAGAATTAGATATATGACACATGAATTGATATTTAGATAGACAAATTAAAATATAGAAAGAAAGATAGATATACCTATAGAAAGATAGACAAATAGTTAGATTGATTGATTGATGAAATGTTAAATAGATAAATTAATAGATAGACAGATTAGTAAATTGACAAATAAATAAATAGATAGATAGATAGACAGATAGAAAAATATGTAGATAAATAGACATTTAGACTTATTAACTATTAGACTGATAGACTAATAGACTAATAAATAGTTGGATATGTAGACATATAAATAGAAAGATTTATATAGAAATAGATAGTTAGACAAATAGACAGACATATAGATAGATAGATAAATAGAATGATTAATTGAATGATAGATTGATAGACTCATAGACATAAATATAGTTAGATATTTAGATAGATAAATAGATAGAAAAATTGATAGTTACATAGATATATAGATTTAAACTTAGACATATATAAAAATTGATAGATAGATAGGTAGACATATAGACAGATACACATAAAGATAGGTAGAATCATAGATAGATCGATAGATATATTGATATACTGATAGATAGATAGATATATAGATTCAAAGATAGATATATAGTTAGATTTATAGATATACAAATAGAAGGATAGACAGATAGGTAGACAAATAGATAGATAGATAGATATATAGATATACAAATAAATAGATAGATAGATAGATTTATAAATAAATAGATTGATAGATAAATACATTAAAACATATACAGATAGAAAAGAGACAGACAAAAAAATAGAATCATACATAGATAGATATATTTATAGATAGATAGTTAGATAGATAAACAAACATAAGATAGATAGATAGATAAAAATATAAATAAATAGACATATAGTGAGATAGATGATTATACTAATTGGCAACTAGATAGTTTGATAGAAAGGCAGATAAATAAATAGATAGATATAAAATTTGACAATTAGGCAATTAGATATATAGATGGATAAATATATAGACATATAGATAGATTTTTAAATTGAAGATTGATAGACATATAGATAGATAAATATATAAGTCGACAAATAGATAGATAGAAAAATAGAGAGATATAGAGATAGACACATAGATAGACATATAAATAGATAAATAGATAGATAGATTAACATACAGATAGACAGACATATAGATATTTAAATTGATAAGCAAATAGATAGATAGGTAGATAGATAGATAGACAAATAAATAGGTAGACAGGCAGATAGACAAATAGATAGAAAGATAGACCAATATATAGAAAATATATAGATTGATAAATTAACTGATTGATACATAGACAAATCGATACATAGATAGATATATAAAAAATACAAATAGAAAGTTAGACATATATATAGATATATAGATAATGAGATAGACATATAGATAGTTATACAATTTGATAGATAGACAAATATATAAATAGATACATAGATGGATAGATTCATCGACTTATAGATTGATAGATTAATAGATAGATATAGAGATTGATCGATAAAAAGATAGATAGATTTCTAGATAGATAGGTAGACAAACAGATTGATAGATAAATAGATTGACAAATAGATAGATACACAAATAGATATATAGATAGATATATTGTTAGTTAGTTAGTGAATTAATAGTTACAAAGATAAACACATATATAGATTAATAGATTGATAGATTGATAGATTGATAGAGAGATAAATATATACATAGATAGATAGATAATTAGATAAACAGAAAGTTAGAAATATATACAGATATAAAGATAATTAGACAAGCATATAGATAGTTTGAAAAATAAATAAATAAACAAATATATAGATAGACAGATAGATCGATGGATAGGTAGATAGATGGATAGAATAATAGAAAAAAAAGATGGATATACAACTATATAGATATATAGAATTATAGATTGATAGACTAATGGAAAGATAAATAAAGAGATAGATAGAGAGATAGATAGATTTGGTAGATAGATAAATAGACAAATAAATAGATAAATAGACAAATAAATAGATAAATAGATTGATAGATAGACATATTGACAAATATATAGGTACACATATAGATTGATAGACATATAAATAGATATATAGACAAATAGGTGGATAAATAGATAGATATATAGCTAGATAGATAGGTAGATAGATAGGTAGATCTATAGACAAATAGATACATAAATAGATAGAAATATAGATACACAAATAAATATAATAAAAGATAGACAGACATATAGAAAGATAAGTAGATAGACTGATAAATAGACAAATAGACAGAGAGATATATAAACAGATAGAAAAATAAATAAACATATAGAAATACAAAGAGATAAATAGATAGATATATAAATAGATAGATAGACAAATAGATAGATATATATATATATAGTTAGATGGAAAGACATTTAGATATAAAATATAAATTGCTAGATATATATATAGATTGATAGAAAGATATATAGTTAGATAGATAGACAAATATATAGAGAGAAAGATAGATAGATAGAAAAATAAATAGACAAATAAATAGATGGAGAAATATATAGATAGACAGGTACATTAATAGATAGATAAAATATATAGATAGATTAATTGATTTAATGATAGACACATAGAGATATTAAGATAGATACATAGTTAGATAGTTAGAGAAGTAGATGTACAAATAGATAGATTGATTGATAGATAGATTTATAGATAGTTAGATAGATAGATAGATAGATAGATAAACAAATAGATAGATAGTAAGATAGATAGAGAGATAGATAGATAGATAAATAGATAATTAGACAGATAGACAAATAGATAGACATATAGATAGTAAAATAGTTAGACAGAAAGAAAGACAAAGAGATAAATAGATAGATAGATTGACAAATAGTTAAATAGACAGATAGATACATATATAGATAGATTGATAGATAGAAAGTTAGATAGAAAGAGAGAAAGATAGACAGATAAATAGACAGATATATAGATCAATAGATAGAAAGATAAATAGACGAAAAGATAGACATATAGATAAATATATAAATAGATAGAAAGATAGGTAGACATATTGATTGATAGATAGAAAAATAGGGAGATAGATAGTATGGTTGATAGATAGATTGATTGATACATTTATAGATAGATTGATAAATAGATTGATATACAGATTGATAGACAAATTGATAGATAGATTAATAGATATATTGATAGATAGATAAATTGATAAATAGATATATAGATAGATATATAGATAAATACATATATAGATAGATAGATAGACTATTAGAAAGATAGGTAGATAGATAGATATATAGATTGACAAATAGATAGACATATATATAGAAAGATAGATAGATAGATAAATAGACAGGTAGATTAATTGATAGACATATAAATCAATTGATATATAGATAGACAAATAGTTAGATAGATAGAAAGAAAGATAAATAAGTAAATAGATAGATATATAGATAGATAGATAGATAAACATATATATATATATATATATTGATTGCTATATAGATAGGGAGATTGACTGATAGATAGATAGGAAGATAAACATATAAATAGAAAAATTATTAGAGAGATTGATAGACAAATAGTTAATCAGATAGATAAATAGATAGATTGATATAGAGATAGATAGAAAGATAAATAAATGGATAGGTACCCAAATAATAATACAAATAGATAAATAGATAGATAAAAGATAGACACATAGATAGTTTGATTGATAGATAGATAGATAAATAGATAGATAGAAAGATAGAAAGATAAATATATAGATACACAGATAGATAGACACATAGATAGATAGATAGATATATATATATATATATATATATATATATATATATATATATATATATAGACAAATAGAAATGCAAATAGATAGATATATATAAATATAGTTATAAAGTTAGATATCAATACATATAGTTAGATTGATAGATAGACAAATAGATAGATAGATAGATATACATATATATAGACATAAAAATAAACATATAGATAGATAGACAAATAGATAGAAAGATTGACAGACAAATTGATAAAAAGTTAGGTAGATAGATAGATAAAAAGATAGACAGATAGACAGTCATATAGATAGATTGATTGATTGATAATCAGATAAACATATAGATAGACACATAGATAGATAATTAGATAGACAAATAGAAATTCAAATAGATAGATATATATTAATATAGATAAAGAGTTAGATATCAATACAAATAGATAGATAGATAGACATTAAAATAGACATATAGATAGAGAGATAAATAGATATAATGAATGACAGACAAATTGACACAAAGTTAGGTAGATAGATAGATAAAAATAGATAGACAGACAGTCATATAGATAAATAGATAGATAGATAGATAACCAGATAAATAGACAGATAGACACATAGATAAACACATAGATAGATAGATAAATAAATAGACAAACATACAGACAAATAGATGGAAAGATATATACACAACAGATAGACAAGCAGATAGACAGACAAATTGACAGATAGATATACATACAAATAGACAGTAAGATAGATAGATAACAAGATTGATAGACAAATAGACAAACAAATAGATAGTCAGATAGAATGAAAGATAGATAGATAGATCGAAATATAGATTTAAAGATAGAAAGTCAAGTAGATAGACAAACAAATAGATAGACATATAGATAGAAAGATAGATAGAAATTCATTTAGATAGAGTAATAGATAGATAGTTAAATACATATATAGATAGACAAATAGATAGAGAGAAATATAGATAGTTAGACATATGGATATAGATCTAGTTAGATAGATTAAGACATAGATAGAAATATATATAGATAAATATATATACTAATAGATAGTCACAAAAAAAGATAGATAGATAGTAGATACACATATAGATAGATAGATAGACAGGTAGATAGTGATAAAATAGATAGATAGATAGACATATTGGTCGACAATTAGATAGACAGAAAGATAAACAAGCATATATAAAGATACATAGATTGATAAATAAATAAATAGATAGATAAAAAAATAGATTAAAAATAAATAGACAAATAGATAATACAAAAAAAATTATATAAATAAGGATTAAAATAACTTTTTTTATGAATTATTAATTTTTAAAAAAAATATAAAAAATTTTTTCTAAACATTTTAATTAAGAAACCTTAAAATTTGTATTAAAGTAACATTACATAATTAATTCATGAGTATAATAATTTTTTTCAATATTATAAAAATTAATTTAACATACACTAAAATATTTACTAAAATAAATGTAAAATTATTCATTGTATTATAAATAAAAAATATATTCAAAATTATTTGAATTGACAAATAAACTAGTAAATATTAATATTATTATAAGTATATAAAAAATTTTATGATTATATGAAACTTTTAAAAAAATAATTAATACAAAATTTTAATATCTTGAAATATAATAAAAATATAAAATTTTTCAATAAAGTTAAAAAATAATAAATTAATATTTTAAAATAAATACATAAATTTTTGCTCCTACTAAAATTTATAAGAATTAAATAATTGAGTAATATTTTTACTATTAGCTTTTAATATTAAGTCTTTATTAATATAATAAATATAACTTTTTTTAATTATCTTCTCACTTTAAGAAATTTTTTGAATTTAAAAAATTATTAATGATATCAAATTACATGAAATTTTATGCCTTTAAAATTATTTTATATTATCATCATAAAAATTAATATGAATTCTTAAAAATTTATAACCATAAAATATAAATTTTTATATATTTTTTAACATTAAGAGTATTTTATAACTCTTAGGAGAATGGCTAGAAGAAAAATCATCTTTTGATGTAAGTCTTATTATATGAAGTTTGTTAATTTTGTAGCTATTTGATATTTTTTTATAAGGCTAAACATATATATATATTTTAAATTATTTGTATATTTATTGTTTAATTAATATTATAATAAAAAATTGTAAGGTGTTTGTTTTTCAAGTGTACCTTGCTACACGCACATTAATTTTATTGAAAATTTTTTTATTGTAAATAAAATAAATGAGACTTTTTGTATTATATATATATATATTGTTTATTTAATTTTTTAATAATTAAAAATATAAATATTTTTGTAATATATCTATATATTCACTTGTTGTCGAGACTCGAGAGACAACTCTAACAAGTGAAGTACAAGTCCTCCATAGTCAACCATTTATCTCTCGACACCAACGCATCAAAACTTAATCGAAGATAAAAGATAATTTTTTATTGATTTGAGGTACATTTTATACCCTAATTCTTCATCAATTATCTTAATGCAAGCCTGTGTGTTTTGATTATGTTATTTTTTTTACTGAAATTCTTCTTCATTAATCACCATGGCATGCTTGGATTGATTATATAAACTTATTCGTTTACATACTTCATTCATTTGTGATATAATGCATTATAATTGTGTGGATATTGATGGTGCACAGTAGGTATGCCGACTTGATATCTACATCAATATACATAACTATATATAAATAGTATATATAAACAAAATACATAAACAAAATACATAAACAAAATACATAAACATATGTGTATTTTATATAAGTGTATTTAAACATAACTATACATCAATATGATGGGTGATAAAATTCGAATTTCTTATATAAGTGTATTTTACTATATCTATAACTATAAAAATGGTATACTTAAACATAACTATATATAAATATAACAACGTATATTTAATATACATATATATATAGATATATAACTATATATAAATATATTTAACAATATGTATATCAACAGATTACTATATATAAATGTATTTATCTACATTAATATACATAACTATATATAAACATTATACATAAATAGTATAAGGTATGCCAACTTGATATCTACAACAATATACATAACTATATATAAATAGTATACATAAACAGTATACATAAACATAAGTGTATTTTATATTAAACATAACTATACATCAATATGCATGTGTTATATACTTTGAATTTCTTATATAAGTGTATTTTACTATATCTATAACTATAAAAATAGTATACATAAACATAACTATATATAAATATAACAACATATATTTAATATATATATATATATATGTATGTATGTATGTATGTATTTAACAATATGTATATCAACATATTACTATATATAAATATATTTATCTACATTAATATACATAACTACATATAAATAGTATACATAAACACATGTGTATTTTATATAAGTGTATTTAAACATAACTATACATCAATATGCATGTGTGATATAATTCGAATTTCTTATATAAGTGTATTTTACTATATCTATAACTATAAAAATGGTATACATAAACATAACTATATATAAATATAACATATATATTTATTATACATACATACATATATACACACATACATACATACATACATACATATATATATATAATTATATATAAATGTATTTAACAATATGTATATCAACATATTACTATATATAAATGTATTTATCTACATTAATATACATAACTATATATAAACATTATACATAAATAGTATACATAAATAGTATAAGGTATGTCAACTTGATATCTACATCAATATACATAACTATATATAAACTATATACATAAATAGTATACATAAACATTATATTAAACATAACTATACATCAATATGCATGTGTGATATAATTTGAATTTCTTATATTAGTGTATTTTACTATATCTATAACTATAACAATGGTATACATAAACATAACTATATATTAATATAACAATGTATATTTAATATATATATATATATATATATATATATATATATATATATATATAACTATATATAAATGTATCTAACAATATGTATATCAACTTATTACTATATATTAATATATTTATCTATATTAATATACATAACTACATATAAATAGAATACATAAACAGAATACATAAACAGTATAAGGTATGCCGACTTGATATCTACATCAATATACATAACTATATATAAACAGTATACATAAACATTATACATAAACTTAAGTGTATTTTATATAAGTGTATTTAAACATAACTATACATTAATATGCATGTGTGATATAATTCAAATTTTTTATATAGGTGTATTTTACTATATCTATAGCTATAAAAATAGTATACATAAACATAACTATATATAAATATAACAACATATATTTAATATACATATATATAGATATATAATTATATATAAATGTATTTAACAATATGTATATCAACATATTACTATATATAAATGTATTTATCTACATTAATACCTATACATAGCCATATGTCTAATTATATTTAATGACATGAAAAAATATATATAACTACATCTACATGTATATCTACAAGCTCTATAAACTTAATATCCATTCATATCATTCATACAAGTTTTTTTTGGATATTGTATAAATATCATTTTCCCATATATTTTAGGAACTTAAATTTAATTTTTTTAATCTTAAATGTTTTTTATTGTATTTGTATGTGTGTATAAATCATTATGATTTAATATGTTAGGGTTTGCATTTTTGTTTTACTTAATATCATTTAACTAAAATTGATTTCTAATAAAATGTTCATTTGTTTAAATTCATTTTGTAAATTTCAAAACAAATAATAATATGTTTGTGTAATAAATATTATAAAAAATTTCTAAAATATATATGTGATGTAGTTTCAATTTACAAAGATAAACTTTAAAATTAAAATTTATTTACAGAATAAAATTTGCACCTCATAATATTTAATATGTTATATTTATTATAAATAAATAATGTTTGAAATGTATCTATTAATTACAAAAAAAATATTGTAATGTATTAAATTTGAAAAATAAAATTTACAAAAAATTATTCAAAAAAACAAATTCATATATTTAATGGTCATTTATATTTTTTGAATAAAATAAAAAAATAATAATTACTTGTAGAAAAATTTACTCTTGTATTTATATGGAAATCTATATTGTTTGAACATAATTAAAGAAATAATTGATTTTTTATAAAATAAAAAAGCATGTATTTATATGCACTACATTATATTTGTTTGAATTTTAAAGTTTCTAAAAATTTATTAATAACAATAAATAATAGATAGAAATTTATCATAGACATTAATATTTTAATAAAAAAATTATATAGAAAAATAACCAATATTATCTATTTATGAACTATATTTTAATTTTTAACATTATTGTAAAATCAAAATAATTTAAAAATATGCCAACTTCATTTATTGATATAAGAATAATGATAGTTATTTTAATAAGAATATTAAAAAAACAACAATTTGAATAAAATAGAAGCTTATATATTTACTTCATAATTTCATTTTACACATTAACATGCTTCACACACACACACACACACACACACAAATATCTATTTTAAATATAAAGAATTTACAATATTTTATAAATTGTGTACAATATATAATATTTTATTTTAATTAAATTTTCAAAATCAAAAAATTTTAAATACATTTACACACACACATAGACACATATATAATAGTTTCATGGGTAACTTTTAAAATATATTACGTATATAGGTATATGTGTGTGTTTGTTTATGTGTAGATTAGTATATGCATGCATACAAGTATATACACACTACTTTTAAAATGTAGATAGATGTGTGAATATATACACAAGTACAAAAATGTGTATGCTAATATATAATGTATACTAATGTATATGGATGTATAATTGTGTGTATGTGTGTAGGGCAGTGTATATGCACATTATATTCATACATACATATGTAAATATCAACAATAATTTTGAGAAGAAAAATACTTGAACACATAAATATTAACATGTTCCACAAATTCGTGAGAGCATGAGCAAAAAGTGGTATTATTGCAAGATACTACTAATATCCCATCTATAACACTTTGCCTCAAAATTTGGTCAGATTACTACTTTCAATGATAAGGTTCATTCAATACTACATATCATGGAGTTAGATTTTCATTCAATACTATAATTTGTTCAAATAAAAAAATTTTATTTAATATCTTCTTCACAACTCTTCTATTTTCTTTTTCTAGTCTTGATAAGCTATTTTAAATTTCGATTATATGTACAATTCTTATTTAATATCTTTAGTCCAAACTATTGTAATAGTAAAATACATTAAATCAATATAGGCCTGACATCTTTCTTTTCTATGAGATATTTGATTATAGAATATTTAGTAATTTTATGACTTTGGTTCCCACTAAATATAATATTAATTTGCCAAGAGAAAAGATTATTGATACAATTTCTTTCTCTATAGTGGTGTAATTCAATTGGGCATTTTAGAATGTGTTGTTATCATAGTATATTATAACTATTTATAAATATTTTATAAATATATAAAACTTTTCGAAATTATATGTAACTATATTTGTAACTATTTAAACTATTTTTATAACTATATTAATAACTATATATAATTATTTTTTCAACTATATAATATTTTATAACTATATGAGTAACTCTAAATAACTATATTTGTAATAAAATATATCATATGTATAATAATATATAACTATATATAATTGTATTTTACTAAATGTATAACTATAAAAATGTTATATATAAGTATATCTTTAACTACATACATATTTATAACTATATGTGCATAACTATATATAAAATGATTTATAATTAAATTTTTTGTATATAATTATATATAATGCATAACTATATGTGCATAACTATATTTGTATGACTATGTAATACTCTATATAATTAAATAAAATTATTTTTGTATATATGCAGACCTATATGTATTCATATAATTAAATTTATATATTTATTTATAACTTTGTATATATTTATGTATAAATACTTATAACTACTTATATGAATATATCTATATATAATTATATGTTTAACTATATATAACTCTATTTTTAATTATATATACTATAGGTATAAGAACATATAGAGGTTAACCTCCCTCTCTGGTGACCATCTCTTGAGGTTTATTGATTCTGTTTCTTTCTCTCATCAGATCTCTTTACTGCGATGAGACAAAGGAATTGAGATTTAGTGGAATAAATGGGGTTTATGTTCAAAAAGCTATTCAGCAGGCTATTTGCCAATAAGGAGCTGAGAATTTTAATGTCAGGTCTTGATGCTGGCATCAAGATAACCATTCTTTATAAGTTGAAGCTTGGTAATATTGTCACCACAATTCCTACTATTGTCTTCAATGTAGAGATTGTTAAATACGAAAATATCAATTTCACTATGTGGGATGTTGGGGGTCAAGACAAGATTTGCCCATTCTGGAGAAATTACATCCAAAATACCAAAGGTCTCATATTTGTGGTGGACAACAATGATAGAGATCGAGTTGTTGAAGCCAGAGATGAGTTGCATAGGATGCTAAACAAGGAAAATCTTTGAGATGCAGTTTTGCTAGTGTATGCCAATAAGCAAGATCTTCCCAATGTGATGAATGCAGCTAAAATTACTAACCACTAGGACTTCACTCTCTTCTCCAATGTCATTGGCACATTCATAGCACCTGTGCTACATGTGGCGAGGGCCTCTACGAGGGTCTTGATTAGTTTTCCAATTACATTGCCAGCAAATCATAAACAATTTTAGTAGGATGAAGCAAACTTTGTTGACATATCTGGATGTGGATCTAATCTTTGCCTATTTTGCTTGAGTTTTGTTCTATTATGTGGATGACATCACCTATTTCTAGGGTGATTCAAATTGTATTTATATTTATATATTGCATGCCTGAAATACTAGACCAAATTTACTTTGTTCTGATCTGTTACAAGCCGAACTTGTTTATTTTCTGTTTTGTGTCTTTTTGACATTGAATCCCAAAGGTATAATTACATATTACTATAAATAATTATCTTTGACTATATGTATAACTATAAAATATTATACGTAATTATATTTATAAATATAATTAACAACATATATTAAATATACATTTATAAATTAGTATATAAAAATGTATTTTACCATATATATACCTATAGATAACTATATGAATACATATATAAAATTATATAAAAAATATATATATACATACATGTATTAATATAAGTATAACTATATGTGTAACTATATGTGTAACTATATGTATAACAACATGTAATTATATTTATAATTAAATGTATAAAAACATACAACATTATGTTTAACTATATGTGTATAACTATATATAAATAGTTGTATAACTATATATAAATATTTGTATAACTATATAACACTCTATATAATTAAATATAACTATATTTGTAACTATGTATACATATATTTAAATCTATATATTTATTTATAACGTTATATATTTATGTCTAACTATTTGTATTATTATATTTATATATAACTATATGTTTAACTAAATAAAAATATTTATAGCTATATATACAATATGTATAATAACACATAACTATAAATAATTGTATCTTATTATATGTATAACTATAAAAGCTTTATACATAACTATATTTAAATACATAAGTTACAATTTATATTTAATATTCATTTGTATATATTAGTATATAAAAATGTATTTTTTTCATATCTATACCTATACATTACTATATGTATAAATATATAAAATTATATGATATACCTACATGTATAAATATAAGTATAACTTTATGTGTAACTATATGTATAATCACATGTAACTATATTTACAATTACATGTAGAACAACATACAACATTATGTTTAATTATATGTGTAACTATATATAAATATTTTTATAACTAAATAAAACTTTATATAATTAAATATAACTATATTTTTAACTATTTACACATATGTGTATACATATTATAAATCTAAATATTTGTTTATAACTTTGTATATATATATGTAAAACTAAATATAACTACTCATGTGAATATATATATAATATCTAAATGTTTAACGATATATAATTTTTTATAACGATATATATTATATGTATAATAAAATATAACTATAAATAATTCTATCTTGCTATATGTATAACTTTAAAAACTTTATACATAATTATATTTAAATATATAATTAACAATATATATTTAATATACATTTTTATATATTTGTATATAAAATGTATTTTAGTATATCCATACCTATACATACTTATATGTATAAATATATGAAATTATATGAAAAAATATATATACATACTTGTATAAATATAAGTTTAACTATATGTGTAACTATATGTATAACCACATGTAACTATATTTATAATTATATGTAAAAAAACATACAACATAATGTTTACCTACATGTGTATAACTATATATAGATATTTGTATAACTATAAAAAACTCTATATAAATAAATAAACTTTATTTTTAATTATGTATACATATATGTAAAGCTATATATTTATTTATAACTTTGTATGCATTTATGTATATCTACTTATAACTACTTGTATGCATATATCTATATATAACTATATGTTTAACTAGATGTAACTATTTATAACTACATTTACTTTATGTGTCCTAAAATATAATTATATATGGGATAATACTAATTTGTTGCACTAACTTAAAATTAAATGGCAAAAGATATAATATCAACAATATGTAAGCACATAGCATGAGAGTGTCCGTTGGTCATGCTCATATATGATAAAATACAAATAAGGGCCGAACTCTTACATAATTCTAGTCCTAGGGCCTCAGGATCGTATATGAACTTATGTATGACAAAAGATTTAATATTTGATAGGTTTGTACAGAAGAAATTTTCTTTTATGTAATTACAATGCATGGGTCCTATATTTACCGATTTTAGCTTTATCAAAAGGAGTCCTAGCTTATATTATCTTCATTATTCCTAAAACATTTTATTTTTGCACTCTCTTTCTCTCTAAACATTATTGCTGGACATCTTTTAGATTTTTGTTGAAGCTGTATGAAAATTAACTTTAATTTGTGTTTGTTCATGTCTATAATAACTGTTTTTATATATCTGTGAATATGTTTCTGTGTCCCCGAATTTTTTGGGTAGAGTTTTAGCCTATTTATAGGTATGTAAATACCTTCGCTGGTCCTCCATGGTGCTGGGAACAACACCTTAGCTTTTTAAGCTGTGAGATGAACCAAAAAATTAATTCTATGTAAATGCATGTTTGTTCTTTACACTCTTATTTTGTGCAGATATGCGTCATCACAGTTTAGATCTGCGACTGCTTGTTATCAGTTGTTAGTTTGTAAATGTAGTATATTATCCTCCATGTGCAGGTGTAACAATGTTTTCTATCTGCGTGGAGTACCAGAAGAAAAAGAACAAGAAATGTTGACCATGACTGAGAGACCTATATGCGTGTTTTTTAAGTCCTATATTTTTTTCTTCTGTTTTCTTTGATGGTATGTGTATTTGCATTAAAGTACAAGTGTGTGTGTCTTCTAAGGCTATGTGATTATATATATGTACATATAATACTATAGTATATACATAAATATATACTTGGTTTAAATGTACGTATATACTGAGTATATATCTACGTATATACAAAGTATATAAGTATGTATATACAAAGTATATATGTTCGTATATACTGAGTATATTTGTATGTATATACTATACTCTAGTATATACGTATGTATATATTCGGTATATACTTACTTTTATGCTGTAGTATATACATACGTATATACTCAGTATATATGTACTTTTATGTTGCAGTATATATGTATGTATATACTGAGTATATACATAAGTGGGTGCATATATTTATTTGTAGACATGTATATATTGTCATACGCACACACCTATTTACACACAAAAACACTTTTGAATGTATAATTACTCAGGTTGGTATCGTCATCATCGTGCATTGCTCAGTGATATAGATAATAAAAGCAATGGATATTAGACTTTTCCTAAAGCTTTGGGATGATATTTTTGGTCCAGTCCAGCCAGACACATAAAGGTTGGTCTTAAAAATCTTTGTAATTATATTGATATGCAATTATCACATGGTACAAAGCAAATGTATGAGTAAATAAGTTTTGTTGCTCTAGATTCTGCAATGATTGGTCCTAATTGTACTAGGTCTTAGAATGATTTTGATGATGATGCTCATGTAGTGTCGTGTAATTCTGGTCTAGGAGGAATATCGGTTCCTATTTTGGGAAAAGCAGCTTGCCACCTTTTCAAAAACTCACTCAATCTCAAGTTCATCAGTCGAGCATTATCACCCGCCATATTTTTTTTTATTAATGGTGGCAGTGGCAGTAGTGGCAGTAGCGGCGGCAGTAGAGGTAGCACCGGTAGTAGCGATAATAGTAGCAGCGACAATGGCAGTGGTAGCAACAATGGCAGCAGCAACGGTAAGAGCTGTAGCAGTGGTTGTAGCGGCGACAGTGGCGGTAGCAGCGGTAATAGTGGTGGTAGTGGTAGCGGCGACAGTGGCAGCGGCGGCATGAGCGGCAGTGGTAGCGACAGCGGGAGCAGTGGATGGAGTGGTAGGGGTAATGGTAGTAGCAGCAGCAGTAGCAGCAGCAATAACAACAACAACAGCAACAAATATGATATATACATACGTATATACGTAGTATATAATACGTATACTACTACATTATTTTATGTACATATATACTGAGTATATTTGTACTCAGTATATATGTACACATAATACTATATTTTTTATGTACATATACTATAGTAATATATGTACGAGTGAAATGCTAGTATATATTTACATATATACTGTAGTATTATATATTTATAAAAACATAATTTTTTTATTTTGATTTGATTGAGTTGTTTAAATTTCTTACCGATATGGTACCGTATTATTCCCCATACAACGCTTGTATAAGTGATGGGATTTTTCACTAGACATGATGTGTCGTGACTCTAAGAGCTTTGTTGCAGCAAAAAAATGGTGATCCAAGGAGTAGAGGGTGAGAAAGGAATGTCAATGAATGGATAGATTATACTTTATGCACTGTTAGTAGATACATTGATGAATAAGATGTAATAAAATTTTATTATTTTTTTGTTTTAATTATATAAAATATTGTATTAGAATATGTTATTAAATAATTTTATTTCATGTTAATTATAAATTATCATTTATAGTTTCTATTTTTATTCAATTTAATATAAAAATATTAAATTATTTAATTAAGAAGTTTTAAAATAAATAAAATTCTAAAAATAGTTTTGAAATTAAAATATCTAGAGAAAATTTCCTAGCTAATTTAGCTAGGGAAAAATCCCATGCTAAATTTGAGTGAAAAATTCCTAGCTAAATTAGCTAGGGAATTTTTATTAGCTAATTTAGCTAGGGATATCTTTATTTTAGCAAGGGATTTTTCCGGTGCTAAATTTATTTAGCTAGGGACTATTTCCATCACTAATATTTAGTGATGAGCACTTTAGCTTGTGAATACTTCTGTCATTATATCCTTTTAGCAATAGAAAGTCTCATTTATTTTGCTAATTTAGCTAGAAAAATTATTTTTTTTAGCTAGGAATTTTCCGGCACTAAATTTTTAGCTAGGGACACTTTCCCTCGCTAAATTTTTCGACGATAACTTTAGATAGGGAATTGATCTGTTGTTAATCCATCTTTATATCCCATTTAGCTAGGGAATTTTCCTTAGCTACATCGGATTATTCTTGTAGTGAGGAATATGGATGAACAAATTTCTATTATCTTATGCAATCTTGAAAAAATATTTCTTTCTAGTTTATCTGACTCAATGAAACATCTTCTAGTAATTTTGGCTTATGAAGCTAGGATTGCTGGTCCTATCCATTATAATTGGGTGTATCCTTTAGAAAGATAATATTAATTCACTAAATAAATTCATTTCTAATATATATTTTTATATACACAAAAATGACTTGTAATTTTTAATAATCTTTTTGTAGATACTATAGGAAAATAAAGCATAAAATAATGAATAAGGCTTAGGTAGAGTGTTCTATATCAATATGTTATATTATGGATGAGGCTGCAAAATTCAAATCATTCTATTTCAAAGAAGGAGATCCATTATTTCCACTTAAGGAAGAGTGGAATGAAGTTTATCTTTATGACAATGTGGATAATGATATGTATGAAATTTTCAAGCCTCCGGGTAGAGCAATTGGCGCTGAAGGAAAATAGTATCTAATAGACTATTAATATATTGCAGCTCATCTATATGTCCTAATAAATTTCCCAGAGGTTCAACCATGTTGGTATTATTTTTATAATCGAAGATGTGATGGGGGATGAAGACATCCTTTTAGTCGCATCTTTTGAGATGGATACTTGTGGAGATGTAGATGTTGATGAAAATTTAATTTATTATGAGGAAGAAACGAGTGATGAAGAGGAGTTTTAAAATCATGTTACTACATAAGAAGAATAAGAAAAACTAGATTTGGATAATTATGATGAGAATGAGTAGGCAGTGTGCTTTATGTTATTTTAATTATTAATCATCTTTGTTTAGTTTCATTGCCTTATGAATTTTTTATAGATATGGCACGTGGACGAGGTAGAGGCAGCATGTTGCAAGGTCGTATGAGTTATGGTATAGGCAGTACAACCTCGGGTATGCTCAAAACTGGTAGATGATCATGGGTGGATGAGACACCATAGTAGATAGAGAAGGCTGTAAATGTACCATAGTAGCAGCATCAATTGACTGATCCACATAATAGTCTTGAGATTTTGATGAATGATCAAAAGACATGGGAGAGAGAGGAGGGAGAGGATGGAGATGTTGAAGAGTCTTCCTTAGAGCACCATACTGACGAGATACTCCCTGTTGCTCAATTTGATCAGACAATTGATAATCCGTAAGATATAAAACTTAACAAATTATTTATCAATTTTTAAATTTATTTCTTACTTGCTAATAAATTTTTTGTTGTATGATGAAGTTAGAGCCATCTTGTTCCATTTCTAGGGTTTTGAGGTCAATTTTCAAGAAGTCCTTTAAACCTAATTGACATAATTGGAAGTCACTCAAACATAGAGACCAATTGATGATTTGGAGAGAATTTTAGGTAAATATTACTACCTAAAAATTTTTACATATTTTATTTATTCTTTTGTTCATTGATTAAAAATTGTTTATTTATGGATGCAGAAAGTTTATAGATAGACATAGCCAAAGGAGGTGGTCAAAAGTGTATTCGACAAACATGCTACTAGTTGGTATAAAGACACCATGTATGAGATCAAAGATAAATGGTTGAAGAAGAAAGAAAAAGATTCGAGTGTCCCAGATCATGTTTTCAAGGAGTGGAGGAGTAGTTTGGAAGATTTGGATTATAGAAAGAGGTGATAAAAAGAGTGGAAATCATCGCTCAGAGTAGGCTAGAAAGGGTTGTGGCATGTTTACACACACTTGTAGATCTCGCTCTATGCGTGAGCATGAAAGAGCATTGGTATTATTTCTAATTTATAATTTTTATGTTAATTACTTTGTGAATTGTATTCAATTATGCCTAAATTTCATTTCTCATAAAGAATTTTCTTTCAATATAATTAACGCATGTATTGTGTGTAATTATAGACACGCAAAAAGGGTAAGAAGTCCAATGCTCCTCACTTATTCAGATACATGCACATGAAGGCTCATGATGATCATACTTTGATTGATCAGAGATCTCATGCAGCAAATGTAAGTTTATATAAAAAAAATTAATTTTACTTTTTTTTTGTTTGAATATAAATTGAAATACTTTTCGTAGATTTTTATTAGGTGAGATATGAGGAAATGTTAGCTGCTGCGACTTAAGAGTATTCCTAGTCTACTTCAGATTCATGTGATGGTGCAACAAGTAGTTCTCATTCATCAGCTCCACTAGTTGATACAAATCATAATTGGTATGTGGCTATTGATGGCAAGGATAAGATGCCCATCTATGGCATTGGTTTTCTGACATCATCATTCTACTTGCAAAGACAGCTAGACTGTGAAGCTGAATTTTTAGGACCAGTTTCCAATTTGTTCCGAAGATGGAGGAATTTCAGGACATGATGCAAAATTCGATACTGTTTCGTTGGCTGATACCGAGTAATGCATGATTGACTATGAGGATGTTAGGGATGAGTTGCGTATACAATTTGACTGGCTTACAAAGATGTTTTCGGATGGAGGACTGTAGTTCAACCCTAATGATCTACCTCAGATTGTTCAGTTTAATGCTCCAGCTACCACAACTACTCCATAACCTACAACAACACCTGTAGACCCACATCAGGACTAGCAGTAGCAGACAGCTCTACCCTAGTACAGACATCTCACCATGTGAACCAGAAATGTCGTAGTATAACGATTATGATACTAGGTTGGATGATTGTGTGTATTGCACGCATTTTTTTTCAATGCCTTAAACTTTGATTTTAGATTTTATTTTTTTTTATTTTTTCTTGATGTATTTAATATATATATGCAGTATATATAGTTGCTTGTTAGAATTATTTGGATTTTTTTTTATCGTGTTATTTGTATATGTTTCTATAGCAACTACATCAAAATTGGAAGTTAATTGGATGTTTTTTGTATAATTTGTTCCAGTTTCTGCCGCAACTACAGAAAAACTCCAAAAAAAAATTTGGTCGGTGATTACCGACCAAATTGCAACCAAAACGGACGAAAATTTGTTAATATTAATGGTCGATAAATGATTACCAAATGGTTTGTAATATTTTTGTAGATCGATTACCTACCAATGATTTTAAAAGATTTTTGGTCAATTTTTTGTCACAATTTTTTCAGTTATTACCGATCATTTTGTGACCATTTACTGACCTAATTCTTTTGTTCAGAAAAAGGTTGGAATATATTCGAAAATAGTTACAATATAGTCGAAAATTATTTGTCGGTAAATGGTCTGCAAATTGTCGGTACTTACCGACCATTTGGAGACTATTTACTGACCTAATGTTTTTTGTCAGAAAATGGTCAGAATATCATTGGATATTGGTGGTTGGTAATTGACATCAAAATGATCAGTTATTACCAACCATTTTGAGTCCATAAAACGACTAAGTGCTTTTGGTCAGAAAATAGTTGGAATTTAGTCGGTAATTATTTTTCGATGAATGATCTGTAAATGGTCATTAATTACCGACCATTTAGAGACCATGTACTAACCTAATTAATTTAGAGACCATGTACTATCTTTATATATATATATATATATAAAGATAGTTATTTAGAGAGATAATTAGACATAAAGATAAATAAACAGATAGATTGATAGATAGATAGATTGATACATAGACAAATAAAAAGATATATAGATGGATAGTCAGATAGAGAGATAGACAGACATATAGACTTATAGACATAAAGATAGATAGATAGATTGATTGATTGATTGATAGAAAGTTATTTAAATAGACATATAGTTAGAATGATTGATAGACACATTAATATAAAGATTAATAGGTAGATTTATAGATAGATTTATATATAGATTGATAGAAAGTTTGATATACAAAATAAAAGACAAATAGATTGAAAAATAGATATACATATTGATAGAATTGTATATATATATATAAAAAGATAGACAAATTATTAGATTGATAGATATATTGATAGACATATAGTAAGATTGATAGATAGATAGATATAAAGATTGATACACAAATAGAAAAAAATATAGATAGATAGTATTACATATAAATAGACAAATAGACATACAAATAGAGAAATAGATAAACAGACAAATAGAAAGAATGATAGATAGTTAGATAAATAGATAGATAAATAGGAAGATAGACACATAGATAGACTGATAGATAAACAGACAGATAGTCAAATAGATATACAGACAGGTAGTTAGAACGATTGATAGGAAGATGGATAGATAGATAGATATAAAAATAGATAGATAATTAGATAGATAGATAGATAGAAAAATAGATAGACATATAAATAGACAAATCATATAGATAGATTGATAGATAGATAAATTGATTGATTGATAAAAAGTTAGTTAGAGAGAAAGTATGATATATAAAATGATAGACAGATAGATTTATAGATTGGTCGATAAAAAGATAGTTATACATATAGATAAATAAATAGATAGATAGATAGACAAATATACAAATTGATTGACAAATAGATAGATAGATAGTTAGATACATAGATAGACAAATATATATATATATATATATAAAGATAGATATATGGTTAGAATAGACAAATAGATAAACAAAAAGATAAATAGATAGTTAGACAGATAGATACATAAATAAATATATAGATTATTAGATTGACAGACAAATAGATAGATAGATAGTATAATATATATATATATTCACATATAGATAGAAAGATTTAGAGAGAGATAAATAGATTGATAGATAGATAAATAAATAGATAGATGGATGGAAATCTAGATAGAGGAATTAAAAAAATATATAAACAGAAAGAATGAATTAAATATAGACAGATAGAAAGACAAACATATAGATAGATATATAGATAAATGGAAAGATAGACATATATATAAGAAGATAGATAGAATATAAAAATAAAATATAAATAGACTAACAAATATATATATATATAGACAAATAGATACAGAAATAGAGAGATAGAAAGATAGATAAAAAGACAAACAAAAAGACATATTGGTTGATAGGCAGATAGAAAGAATGAAAAATAGATAGATAGATAGATAGCCACATAGAGAAATAAAGAACTAGATAGATAGATATACATATATATAGGTAGATAAACATATAATTAGATAGATAGATAGACTGAAAATAGATTAAAAGATAGAGAAATATATAGATAGAAAGATAGATAGATAGATATAATGATAGATATAATGATAGACATATAGATAGACAAATAGACATATAGATAGAAAAGTCAGATAGATAAACAAATAGATAGACAGATCAACATGCACATAGATTGATAGACATACACATGGATATGTAGATAGATATACTGAAAGATAAATAGACAGATAGAAGGATAGATAGATACACATATAGACATACAGATAGACATATAGATAAGCAAATATAAAAACAAAGAGATATACAATTTGATAGATAATTACATAGATAGAAAGTATGATAGATAGATAAATAGATTAACTGATTGATAGATAGATACATAGATAAACAAATGGATAGACAGATAGATATATAGATAGAAATATAGAAGATAGATATATAGAAAAATAGATAGACAGAAATATATAAAAATAGATAGACATATAGATAAACAGGTAGATTGACAAATAGATTGACAAATAGATATACATATAGATAGACAAATAGATAGACAGCTAGATTGACAGATAGATATACAATTAGATAGATAGGCAGATAGACAAATAGATAGATATATGGATATATAGATTGATTGATAGATTGATAAAAAGATAAACATATAAATAGACATAGATAGACCAATATTAATATATATAGATAGACAGATAGATAAATCAATTGATAGAAAGATAGATAGTTATATAGATAGACAGATAGATAGATAAATTGATAAATTTATAGATATTTAGATATATAATATGATAAATATATACATAGATAGATAGATAGACAGATAGATAGACAAACAGATATGTTGAGAGAATGAAACAGAGAGAAAAAGATTAATATAAAAATAGATAGATAGACAAACAAACAGATAGATTGATTGATTGATAGATATATAGTTTGATAGAAAGATTGTTAAATAGATAGATATACAAATAAATAGATAGTTTTATAGACAGATCAAATAGTTAGATAAATTGATAAATAGATAGATATATAGATAGATATATATATATAAATAGATAGATAAATAGATAAACAAATAAATAAAAATATATATAGAAATATATTTATATAGAAATAAATACATAAATATATAGATTGATTGATTGATAGATAGTTATATAGATAGATAGAATAATAATTAGATAGATAGATAGACATATAGGTACACAGATTGATAGACAGATAGATAGACAAATAGGTAGTCATATAGATAGAAATATATGTATATAGATAGATAGATAGACATATAGATCGATAGATAGATAGATTAATAGATTGATAGATTGATAGATTGATAGAAAGATAGATAAACTATTATATAGATAGAAAGATAGGTACATAGATAGACATATATATAGACTGATGGATATAGAGATTAATAGATTGATTGATAGATTGATTGATAATTAGATTGATAGATAGAATTATATACACTTTGATAGATATATAGATATATAGATAGATATAAAGATAGACAGATAGATAAATAAATATATAAATAGATAGATAAATAGATAGACAAATTTATAGACAAATAGATAGATATAAAGATAGATATAAAGATAAAAAGATAGAAATATAGTTAGAAAGATATATAGACAAATATATAGGCATATTTATAGAGAGATCGATAGACAGATTATTAGACTGATGATAGAAAGATAGATATATATATATATAGAGAAATCTATTTACATATTTATAGACGGATCGATAAACAAATTGATATATAGATAGTAATACAGATTGATAAATAGATAGATATAAATATAAAAAGATAGATAGATAGATAGATAGACAGATATATAAACAAATAGATAGACGGATATATATACATATAGAAAGAAAGAATGATAAATAGATAGATAGATAGATAGAGAGTTAGATAGATAAATAAATAGATATATAGATAGATAGGTTGAAAGATTATTTAACAAAAAGATAGTCAAATAAATAGAAATATTTATAAACTGATCAAGAGATAGATACTTAGACAAATATATAAATATATAGTTAGATAGTTAGACATATATATTAATATTTAGCGAGATAGATTGAAAGATAGATGAATAAATCAATAGATAGATAGATATACATTTAGATAGTTATATAGATGCAAAATAGTTAAACAAATAGATAGATTGATTGATAGTTAGCTAGATAGATAGATATAAAGATATATATATATATAGACAAACAGATAGATAGATAGTCATATTGATAGATAGATAATTAGACTGAAATATAGCCAGATATATACTTAGATAGTTAGATAGATAGAAACAAAATAGAGAGGTAGATAGACATATAGAATGGTAGATAATTAGATAGATATATAGATTGATACGTAGACATATAGATAGACAAATAGATAAACAAAATGATAGAAAAATAGATATACAAATAGATAGACAGATAGATAGATAGAAATATTTACTGATAAATAGACAAATAGATATATAGATAGATAGATATATAGATAAACATATAAATAGATAGATAGACAGATAGATAAATAGATAGATAGATAGATAAATAAATAAAAATATTGATGATAGAAAGATAAATAGATAGATTTATAGATAAATAGACCGATAGATAGATAGACAGATAGATAGATAGGTAAAAGTCTGATAGATTGTCAAATAGATAAATACATGATTGATAGATAGATAGACATATAGATATATAGATAGATAGAAAATTGATACACAAATAGGTAGAAAGATTGACAGATTTATAGATAAATAGATGGATAGCTAGATAGATAAATAATAGATATATATACAGATAGAAAGAAAGAAAGATAGATAGATAGATAGATAGATAGATAGATAGACATATAGATAGACAGACAGATTGTTAGTTAGTTCGATTGATAGAAAGATAGATAAACAAATAATTAGATAAATAGATATATAAATAGCTAGATAGATAGACAAATAGATAGGTATATATCTAGAGAGATAGACTAACAGATAGATAGATATATTTAAAGATAGTTCGAAAAAATGTTTGATAGATATATAAATAAATTAATTGACATATTTATAAACAGGTCAATAGATAAATATTTAGATAGATTAATAAATAGGTATATAGATAAATAAATATATAGATAGACAGATAGATAGAAAGATTGATATACAAATATATAGAAAGAAAGATTGATTGATTGACATATTAACAAATACTTATACATATAGATAGATATACACATAAATAGATAGATCGATAGACAGATAGCTAGAAACATAGGTATACATATAGATATAAAGATTAGTAGATAGATAAATGGATATATAGATAGATGGATAGATAGTAAGATAGATTGATAGATATATGGATAGATTGACAGACATATAGACAGATAGATAGAAAGATAGATAGATAGTCAGATAGAAAGAAAGAAATATAGATAGATAAACAAATATACATATAGATAGATAGTCAGATTTATAGAAAATTTGATAGAAAGATTTATAATTAGATTGATACATAGATTGATAGACAAATTGATATACATATTAATAGATAGATAATAGATAGATACATAGATAGATATATTGATAGAAAAATAGATGGATAGATAGACAGATAGATAGATAGTAAGATAGATAGATAGATAGATAGATAAAAATATAGGTAGACTGATATATAGAAAATAAAAAAAATAAAAAAATAAAAACCACTCTCAACTTTTAGAGAGAGAAAATCCAGTTTTCTAGAGAGGGAGAATCACTATTGTTGTCCAATTCAATCTGAACTCAAGCTCTAAATGGATCAAAGGGACTTATTATTAAATAAGAAGTCCTTTGCATCAATATTGAATGAACCTGCGCCCCATCCTCCAATATTCGGTAAGAAAAATGGTAGCCCCATAGTAATCTTCTCTTCGGAGGAGATACAGAAGCTCATAGAGCCATTTGACTACATGTTAGTAGGGAAATTTTCCCACGGCAGACCTCGTGCACAAGAAATATAGTTGTTTATTAATTCTTTGAAGTTCAAGGGGATGGTGAAGTTTGACGATTATGATGCGAGGCATGTTATTCTACAATGCCATTTGGAGGACAATTTCCATCATCTATGGTTAAAGAGATTGTGGCAGGTAATTGGGTATCCAATGCGCATTCTAAAGTGGACGAAATACTTCAGCCCACATGAAGAAGCACCTTTAGCCCCGACATGGTTCTCATTACCTAATCGACCATTGATTCTGTACAATAAGCATGCTCTATTTTCCATTTCTTCTTCTTTGGGTAAGCCTATGCTGAGGGATGAGGCAAAAGTCTTTATGAGAAGGCCTAACAATGCAAGGGTGTGTGTAGAGTGTAATTTACTCTAACATCCACCGAATAAAATATGGATAGGTAGTGGAGAAGGAGGGCAGGGAGAGGGGTATTGGCAATCTGTCATGCCCGAGAACTTGCCTCCATACTGTCTAGTATGTAAAAGAATAGGTCATGATTTGGGAGATTGTTCGCTGGGGGCTGAGGGGATGGAGCAGAAGGTTAGAGGAAATAAGAGGCAAAATTGGGTTAGGAAGGAAGAACTGAAAGGTCAACACATACAGTTGAGAGATAGAGGAGAATCACATAAAATTGCAGGAAATGATTCAGAAGTGAGTCTAGAGGAGAAAGGGGGCAGAAATAGGGAACTAGTTATTTATGAGGAAGAAGGAGGTAGCAATAGGAATTTAGTAAGGGGAGTAGAGGCGAGTTTAGAGGGAGTGGAAGAAGAAGGCTGGAAGGAAGTGAAGCTAAGGAGGAAGGGGGGAAAAAGGCATAAATTAAGAAGGATATTAAAGGATAAGGAGGAGGATTTAGAATGGATAAATAAGGATGTTCTGGATTTTCCAGATGAAAATTCAGAAGTGTTCAGCTATCCACAAATAGGGAGGGAAGAATAAATAGAGGATGATGTTTTGGAAAAGATAAAGGATGATTTAGAAATGTATGAAGAGGATTGGGAAAAGCTTACAAGAGGTCAAGCAATGGAAGCCATCAAAAGTATGGCTATGCACCTTGGATAGCAAGAAAAATATATTCAAATAATGCAAGATACCCCAAATATATACAAGTTTCCAAGGAACAAGAAAAAGCATTCGAATATAACGAATGAGTCTAAATGCACAACAAGAGAACAAGCAAAATCTAACTTAAATAGATAGATATCTTTATCGGAATATTAGGGTGGTGGAAAATAACACCTCGTTAAATAGACTAAAACGTTTAATAAAATTTCTTAGAATTTCGCTGGTAATTATAGCAGGAACCTATGATTCAGAAGGACCAATTGAGTAAATATAGTAACCTACCAGGGTTTAATAATGCATATGTTAATTCAAACGGTAACCTATGAATCATGTGGCACAATTACATGAATATTATAATAATTAAAGACACAGAACAAAGAGTCCACTTTAAATCTAAAATAAATGAAGAGGTTATAATTTCGGTAGTGTATGCTAAACATAATAAAAAAGATAGGATAGAATTATGGAAGGAGATGTGTGACATAGCGAAGAAAGACTCCCCATAAATCATAGGTGAGCACTTTAATGTAATTAGAAGTGTGAAAGAAAAGAAAGGAGGTAAAATCCTAGACAAAGTAGCCATGTCACAATTTAATGACACTATCACTAGTACAAATCTGATGGAAGTAGATTTTATAGGTTCAAGCTATACCTGGTGTAATAACTAGCAGAAAAAAGGGGCAATCTGGGCAATGTTAGATAGGGTTCTTTGCAATGCGAAGTGGGTAGCCTCTCAGGGGGTTACAGGGCTTAGAGATTTAAACAGAACTTGCTCTGATGATTGCCCATTGCTCATTTCTATCAATAAGAGTCAGTATACTACGGGCAATTTGAAATTTCAAAATATGTGGGTAAAGCACCCAGAATTTGAAAAGGTGGTGAGAGAATCCTAGATAGAGCCAGTTATAGGAAAACATATGAAGGTTCTAAAGTGTAGACTATATAGATTAAAAAAATGCTTAAACTTATGGAATAAAGATGTTTTTGGAAATATAAACCAAAAAATAAAGGAGGAGGAGGAATAAGTAGATAAACTAGAATTAGAATATGAAAATTCCCAAAATGAAGAAATTAGAAATGAACTAAGTAAAGCCAAAGCAAAATTGAGGCTTAGATTACATATGGAAGAAATCTACTAGAAACAGCGAGCAAAGATTAAATGGCTTTAAGAAGAGGATAAAAATACTAAATTTTTTCATACTATGTGTAAAATCAAAACTCATAAGAACAAAATAAAAGGTATAAAAAATGATTAGGGAATTTGGGTAGAAGAAGATAAAAAATTAGGAATCATCTTTGATGAATTCTTTAAAAAAAATTCATGTGGCTCGGTTATTCACGAAGGTGATTTATTAATGAAAGAAATTAAAACATCTGTTACAGAGGAACAAAATAATAAGTTGGAAATAATTCCGGATGAAGAAGAAGTTAAAAATGATGTCTTTAGCCTGGATAAGGATAGTGCAGCTGGACCGGATGGTTGGAATAATTACTTTTTCTAGACCAGTTGGAATACTATTAAAAATGAGCTTGTTTCTGCAGCTGCAAGTTTTTTTGTAGGTGCGAATATACCTAAAGCATGGGCCAATTCGTTTAATGTGCTAATTCCAAAGAAGGAATCACCACAAATATGTGAAGACTATAGGCCTATTAGCTTATGTAATGCTATTTAAAAGATTCTAGCAAAAATACTACAAAACAGGTTAAGCACTATTTTACCAGAAATAATATCTCGGGTGCAAACGAGTTTTGTCAAAAATAGGGTAATGCTTGAAAATATAAAATTGGTAGCTAAAATGATGAAAGAGATTGCTGTTAAAACAAGAGGGAACAATCTAGTAGTAAAACTGGATTTGTCTAAAGCATTTGATAGAATTGAATGGGACCTACTCTATTTTGTTTTGAGATAGTTTGGCTTCTCTGAATTATGTATAGATTTAATATAAAGATGTGTCACAAGTGTATGGGTAAAAGGTATTGTAAATGGTCAGAAAGGAGAGGAATTTAAACCGAAAAGGAGTTTAAGACAAGGGGATCCCCTACCTCCTTTATTATTCGATATTTATTTAGAATTATTAAGTCGTAATTTAAATAAAAGAATGGCAGTGGGCAAGATCATTCCATTTAGACTGGTAATAAATACTCTTAGAATAGGTTGTCTAGCGTATGCGGATGACCTCATTTTTTTCACAAATACGACTTCTAGATCACTGATGAATCTTATGGATCTCCTGCAAATTTTCGAGAAAGAAATGGAGCAAGTTGTAAATAAAAAGAAAAGTCGCTTTTTGTTATCATCAAAAACATCCAAAAAAGTGGCCATAAAGATTAAAAAAATTATTGGATTTATCCAAAATAAAGGGGCTTTAATGTATCTAGGCTGCCCTATATATGAGGGTAGACTGAGAGAGAATTATTTAACATCATTACAAGAAAAATTAAGAAGGAAAATAGAAGGTTGGAAGGAGGAGAAACTAGGTTTCGGGGGTAGGATAACTTAAATTTCCCATGTTCTCCAAAGCATGCTGGTACATATCTTAGCAGTTATTCATCCACCTAAAAAATTTATTAAGAAAATAGAAATGGACATGGCTAACTTTTTATGGGGAAAAAAAGAGGGTAAGTTTAAGCTTCACTAGAAGAAATGAGATGATATATGCTTCCTAAAAGAGGAGGTAGGTTTGGGCATCATCAGGCTCCAGGACATGGCCACAGCATGGGACTGCAAAGGATGCTGGAGGTTAAAAGAAGGTGAGAGTCTGTGGGCAAAGTTCATGAGAGCTAAATATGAAGGGTCTAGGATTAAAAGTCTAAAAAGGCTTCAAATATTTGAAAATCAATGGAAAAACAAAAAGGAATAATAGAATCCCATTCGATATTGAAAAAGAGCAGATGGAAATTAACACTTAACGCGCAAGGAAATTTTACTTTAAAATCAGTAAAAGAACTAATCAGAAAAAAAAACTAGCACAAGCATTATTCAAATGGGCTTGGAAAGCGAACATCCCGCAAAAAATGAGTTCTTTTACATGGAAAGTACTTGTTAAAGCTTTACTAGTAGATAGTAATATTCAAAGAAAATGAATAAAAATGGCATCAAGATGTGACTGCTGTCATGAAGCAATAGAATCCATCGATCATTTATTTTCGGAAGGAAGGATTGCATCAGGAGTCTGGAAAGAGCTGGAGAAATTGAATTAGATAAGTAGTAAACAGGAAGGGTAAATAAAAAAATTAAAAATAGGGAACTCACACTTTAAGAAAACCTATTATGAATTGGCTGACTCAAAATCTCATGCACATTGTTATTTGGAGTCTATGGAAAGCTCGAAATAAGAGTAGATTTGAGGGAATTAAAATGAATTCAGTTGAAATATTAAAAGATATTAGGAAGGAAATCAGTAATATATCTAATATTAAACCCTTGAAAGTTGAGAATATAGATATGGTTAGAAAACTCAGAAATACATGGTCACTCACTATTAAAAAGACTAAGACACATAGGGTAAAGAGCATAAGTTGGAGTAAACCTCCGGAAGGAAAGATATCCCTTAACGCAGATGTTAGCTTTAATAGGGATATAGGGGCAGCAGGAGGAGGAGGGGTAATAAGATATTCTCAACGGAGTATCATTAAAGCATTCACTCTTTGAGGTAAAGCTTCCTCAGCACTTCACTCAGAAATTATTGCATTAAAAAAAGGGCTTTATATCTGTAAAATGCTAGGCATTAATAACCTAGAAATACAGGTAGATTCATTGACTTTAGTTAATTTGGTAATGAAAAAAGTTTTGTTATGGAAGTATGAGGAGGAGATTGAGATAATAAAAAATCTTGTTAATGAATTAAATGCAAATATTTTACATATTTATAGAGAGGCCAATGTGCTAGCAGACTGCCTTGCTAGAATAGGAATGAGTAAAGGGTAAAATGAGTATGTAGAGGGAACTATGCTAGAAAAACTAAAGGGATTGGCAAGGTTGGATAAGCTTGCCTTCTCATACCTAAGAATGAAAAGGTAGGGAATTTGCTCTTGGTAAAACCTAGAATTTAAGAATATTTAGGTGAAAAATTGTAAAATCCAATAATGAATTTAACTGTTATGGGGGGGGGGGGGGTATAGTTTTCCGTGTGGAGGAATTTCTATCTCCGCATGAAATCTAAAAAGTTTTAAGAGGAAATATAAATAAGGATATAAGATATAGCAGTGGTCTATTTTGGAATTGGCTCTTTGTTTCTTTGGTTTGCTTTCTGTGTTTTTAGCTGCAGCGTAGGAAAAGCAAGAGGATCCGGCAAGTCTGTGTCAGTATAAGTAATAGAGTCTGTATTGTATTGATGTCTGTAAAAGTCTATTTTTGGAAAATGGTAGAAATGTCATGTGTTATTTTATTAAAGTCAAAAAGTACTAGGAATTGTTAGTGTCTAGATTAGGAATCGGGGAGAAGATATGCTGCACTAATCAAATCAAAACCAGCCCAAGGAGGGAAGAAGAAGGTGACTTCGGATTAAATGAACGGCAGAAAATTCGAGGAGCAGACAAAGCCCCAAATAAGCACAATGGGAAAACAACAAAGAGGACTAAATGTTAGACTCAAGTGGATCAAACAAAAAGGTAAACAGAGAGAATAAGTTATACACTGGAAATGCTCTCTTTTCTTTGTTGCAACAGGAATTTAGAGTTTATATAGAAAAGATTCAGCCGAAACAAGTGAAAACAGGAATAAGGCAATATAGCACCTGATATCAGAAGTAGAGTAAAGCTAAATAGAAAAAGAAAAGAGAACAAAGATCAAGGAAAAAGCTGCAAAGGAAGGCCCAATTAGAAAGGGAACCTAGTTGTTATGTTTCAATTAGGAAATTTACATTTAAATTAAAGTTTTATTTAATTAAAAATGGGAAAGGATGTAAGAGGGGAAAGGGTAGATGTAGCTTGTAAAAATAGTATTCATCCGCCAAAAAAGAGGGCTATAATTAATAAACAAATTAAAAAAAAGATATATAGAAAAATATATAAACATATTTATAGAGAGATTGATAGATAGATATTTAGAAAAATAGATAGGCAGATAGCTAGATAGATATATAGACAAATATATAGAGATATTTTTAAAAAGATCTATAGACAGATTGATATACAAACAGTTAGATAGATAGATAAATATATAGATAGAAAGATAGATAGATAAATAGATAGATAGACTAATAGAGGGATAGATAGATATATAGAAAGATAGTTTATAGATAGGCAAATAATTAGACAAACAAATAGATAAATAGATAGATAGGCATTTAAATAGTGAGAGAAATAGATAAATATATAGATAGATAGTTAGTTAGAAAGATATTTTGACATGTAGCTATTTAAATAAATAGATATATTTATAGACAGATTGATAGACAAATAGTCAGACAAATAGATAAATATATAGATAAATAAATAGATACAGAGATAGATACACAAATTGATAGATAAATAAATATACATAAAGATTGTTAGAAAGAATCAAAATAATTAGAAATATAGATAGATAGATAGATTGACACATAGATAGAGAAATTGATAAATATTTATATAGACACATAGATACAGAAATCAATAAATATCTATTTAGACAAATAGATATCAAAATAGATAGAAAGTCTAATAGATAGACAGATAGATACATAGATAGTTAGATAGATAGATAGATAGATAGATAGACAGATAGATATACTGTCAGATATATAGATATATATATATATATTTAAATACTCATATAGGTATACATATTGATAGACAAAGTAATATAAATATTAATAGATTGATTGATAGGCAGATTAATATATAGATTGATAGATAGATTAATAGATAGATTAAATGACATATTGATAGACAAATACATATACATATTGATATATATGTACATAGATAGATAGATAGATAGATAAATATACAAATTATTAGATAGATTGATAGCCAGGTTGATAGAAAGATAGATAGACAGATTGATATTTAGATAGATAGACAGATTTTTAGATAGATAGATTTTTAATAGATAGATAAATAGATAGACAGTTAGATAGATAAATAGGTCGATAGATAGATAGTTAGCAAGATAGACATATATATATATATATAGATATATAGATAGATAGATAGATAGATAGTAAGTTAGTCAGGAAGAAAGAAAGATAGATAGATAGAATGACAAACAGATAGATAGACATATAGATAAATATAAAAATAAATAGATAGATAGATAGATAGAAAAATATATTTGATAGATATGCAAATAGAAAGATAGATAGATAATTAGATAGATAGTCAAAAAGACATACAAATAAATAGATATATATACAGACATATAGATAGACACATAGATAGATAGAGAAATAGATAGATAGATAGATAGATAGATAAAGACATAGATAGATAGATAGATAGATAGATAGATAGATAGGTAGGTAGATAGATAGATAGATAAATAGATAGATAGATAGACAGATAGATATACATATAGACAAACATATAGATAGATAAATAGATATATAGATAGAAAAAGGGATAGACACACAAATAGATAGATAGATAGATACATAGAAAGATAGATTTACATATAGATAGATAGATAATAGATTGATATATAGATAGATAGATATATCGATAGATAGACTAAAAGGAAATAGATATATAGACATATTATAGATGGATAGATATAAAGATTGATAGATAGATTGATCGAAAGATAGATCGACAGATTGAAATATAGACAGATAAATAGATAGATAGATAGATAAACAAATAGATAGATAGATTATTAGATATATAGATAGATAGAAAAATATATATACAGATTGATAGATATATTTATAGATAGGTCGATAGACAGAAAGAAAGATAAAAAGATATATAGATAGATAGTTAGTTAGATGACAGATATATAGACATATATAGATAGATATACAAATAAATAGACTGATAGATAGGTAGATTAATAAATATATTGATTGATAGATAGATAGACACATATATAGATAGACTGACTGATTTATTTATTTATTTATTTATTTATTGATTGAAATATTGTTAGACTGATATATAAAAAAATACATATACATATTTAAATATAGTTACATTGACAGAATGTTAGATTTATAAATTGAATGATTGATTGATAGGTTGATAAATATATGAATACATAGACTGATAGATAGACAGGTACATAGATAAACAGATAGATAGGAACATAAATAGACAGATCAATAGAAATACACATAGATAGATAGATATATAGATAAATAGATAGATAGATGGATGGTTAGATGGATATATAGATAAATAGATAGATAATTAAATAAATATATTGATGGATAGATAAATAGATAAATAGTCAGATAGTTAGTTAGTTAGATAGTCAAATAAACAAATAGATACACAAATAGATAGTCAAATTGATAGTTGATTTATAATCAGATTGATAATTAGATTTATTGATATAATGATAGAAAGATTGATTGACAGATATATAGACAAATAGATACATAGATAGATAGACACATAGATAGATAGATATTAAATTAAATAGAAATATTTTTAGATAGATTGATAAATACATAGTTAGATGGATATATAAATAGATCCATAGATACATAGATAGTTATATAAATATACTGATAGATAGTTAGATAGATGGGCAAATAGTTAGATAGATAAATAGATAGATAAATAAATAGATAAATATATAGATAGATAGTTAGTTAGAAAGATAGATAGACACAGCGATAGATAAATCGATAGACAGATAACTAGATAGATAAATAGAGAGATAGATAGATGGATAGATAGACAAATAGATAGATGGATAGATAGATGAATAGAGATAGAAAGATAGAAAGATAGATAAGTAGTTAGATAGATAGTCATATAGACATAAAGATAGGCATATAAATATACAAATAAATAGACATATAGATATACAGATAAGTAGACATATAAATAGATAGAAAGATAGTTAGATTGATATATTGATTTATAGACAGATTGATAAATAGATTGATAGACATATTGATTGATAGATTGATAGATAGATTTAAAGTTAGATTTATAGATAAATTAATATACAGATTTATAAATAGTTTGATAGATTCATTAATATATAGATAGATAGATTGATTGATTGATATAAAGAATGATAGGAAGAGAGATATAGAGATTAATATACATATAGATACAGAGACAAATAGATAGATAAATATAGAGATAGATAAATAAATTGATAGATTGACTGATAGATATATTTTTAGATAGATAGAGATATAAATAGATAGATAGATTGATTGATTGATAAATAGATACATAGACACAAAGATAGATAGATAGATACATAGACAAATTGATAGAAATAAAGATAAATGGATAGATAGACATGTAAATATTAGATAAATATAAATATATATATATATATATATATATATATATATATTTATATTTATATTTATATTTATATTTATAGTTAGACAAATATATATAAAGATAGATAAATGATAAATAGATAGAGAGACAAACAAATAGACAGAGATATAGACAAATAGATAAAAATATGGAGAAAAAGACAGATAGATAGACAGATAGATATCCATATAGATATAGATATATAGACAAATAGATAGACATATATATATAGGCTCTTAGATAAATAGAAAGATAGGTAGACATATAACAGACATATAGATAGATAGATAAATACATAGATAGACAGATAGAAAGTTAGACATATAGATAGATAGATAGACAGATTAATAAATAAACATACAAATAGTCAAATAGATAGAAAGATTGATATACATACATATAGATAGATAGATAGATAAATAGATAGATAAACAGACAAATAGATAGATTGATAGACAGGTTGATAGACAGTTTGACAAATAGTTTGATAGATAAGAAGATTAATTTGAAGATAGCTAGATAAATATATATATATATATATAAAGATAGATATATAAATTTTTACATAGATAGATAAAAAAATAGACGGAGAGATAGATAGACACTTAGACAAATAGATAGGTAGACATATATATAGACTGATAAATTGAAAAAATGATAGAAAGATAGATAGACAATAGATAGGTAAACTGATTGGTAGGTAGATAGATAGATAGATAGAATGATAGATATACAGAATGATGGACAGATAGATAAATAGATTGATTGTCATATAGAGATAGATAAATAGATAGACATACATACATATATATAGACAGATAGATAGATAGACAAATAGATATAAAATATAGAGATAAATAGATATACATATATAAATATATATACACACACACACACACACAAATAGATAGACTGATAGAAAGATAGAAAGATAGATAAATATACAGACAAATAAATACATAAATTAAAATATAAATAGAAAGATACATAGATAGCTGGATAGATAGATAGATATATATATATATATATATATGGATAAATTGTTGTATAGATAAAAAAATAGATAGATGGATCCAAAAATCAATAGATAAACATATAAACTATCGGATAGGTAAATGGACTGATATAAGGATAGAGAGTTGATAAATAGACTGAGAAATTGATAGATATATACACTGATAGATAGATGAACAGATAGACATATAAATATACTGATAGATAAACAAATCAATAGAAATATAGATAGATTGATAGATAGACATATAGATAGACAGATTGATAGATATACAATTTGGTAGACAAATTGATAGGTAAATAGATAGATAGATATATAGATATATAATTAGACAGATAGATAGTCAGATAGATAGAAAGATCAATAGATAAGTAGTTAGATAGATAAATAGACAAATAAATAGACATATAGTTAGACATATATATAAACATATTGATAGACTGATCATTACACAAATACTTAGATAGATAGATAAATAGATAGATAGACAGATATATAGAAAAATAATAAAAAATAAAGATAGATGGATTGATAAATAGATAGATAGAAAAATAGATAGACATATATATAAATATATAGATAAATAGATACATAGATAGATAAATAGATAGATATATAAATAGATAGATACACTTATATATAGATTGATAGATATAAAAATAGATATTAAGATTATTAGACAAATATATATATATATATATAGACAAATAGATAGACTTATAGATAAACAAATAGTTACATATGACAAACAAAATCATAAATTGCAAGGAAAATTTTTCTAGCTTTTTAGGCTTTTCTGTCGCTAAAATAAAATAATGATGAATTAATGATGGGAATTATCCCAAGCTAATGTGCTCATCACAAAATATAAACAATAAAAAAAAATTTTTAGCAAATTTTATAACAATGCAAATTTCCTAGCTAATTATATTTTTTCTCTTGTTAATTTTAATCTTAATTAAGAATAATAATTAATAATTTTCAACTAAATAGGCATAGAATCATCCCTTGCAAAATTAGTAAGGGAAAAATTTTTAGATATTTTCATTCCAAATCTATTTTCACAATTTTATTTTGTACATAAAATTTCATTACGTATTTTTAATATTTTATATTAAATTATATTAAAACATATACTGTGAACCATTTTTTATCATTAATAAAAACCAAAAAAATCATAAATAATTAAGATACAAAAAGATATTTGGTTAAAACAAAAACTTAACATAGGTATAAAATCATTGTGCATAATTTCATCCATAAACAAATATTGACACAGGCAATAATATTGATGCTATCTAATATGTCTTTTCTTCCTGCAATATCAACATTATATAAATAATATTTTGTATTTACATATTCATAAGATACCAAAATTTTTCTAATTGACACCAAGAGTAGGCCAGTGTCACTCACAAATACACACCAAACTTTCTGTAAACTTTTTTAGCTTCTCCTCCTTTTATGCTATTGTGCATGCCTAGTTTGCACAGTATGAGTTAGGATTTTGTATAGAGTAAGGGGCAAAAAATTGCTAATTTAAGCAACCCTCAATTGAAATGAAACTACTAGTGATACTAGGGCACAATGGGCACCGTTATTTTCTTCAAAAAAATAGTTACAGCGTAGCTAGCACCAAAGGTAGTGCACATGTGCACTATGTAGTTTTAGTGCACATGTAAACTACGTTGTTATAGGGTACATGTTCTATCTCTAAAAACATTCAAAAATACTCACAAAAATAAAAGATTTTGTAGATTATACGATGAATCAATTACAACAAAAAAAGGCATAACTAACTTTCAGATTTTCTATAATGGGAGAAACATGTAGATGGTTATGAAGCCATTTTTTATTTGTCATGTGCTACAAACGGTTGATTGACCCACTTTTGATTAAATCCCCTTGCTTTAAATCTATCACTTATAGTTTAGGCCTAACAATCTAGAAATGGAATCTCACTTCATATATACATGTATGTGTATATATGAATATGTATATGTCTATATTTATATATATACATATCTATGTGTACATATGTATATATTCCTACCTATATATGTGTGTGTTAAATGACTATTAAGACATTTCTAGTGATCATCTATATATATGTATGCATGTATGTACATGTGTATCTATGAATTTGTAGGTGTGCATCTGTATATATGATATGTCCACACAAAAACACACACATATATACATATGTATCTTAGTGAGTATAAATGAATTTATATATGCATGTCAAACATCTATATGTGTTGTGTGCAAGTGTATGTAAATTCGTACACATGCACACATGCATGTGTATTGGGTGTTAGGATATCTACAAAATAGTAATAAAATAGTATTGTAAGTAGTACAAACAAGTTTAAGAAATCAACTAAATAAAATTAAGCATCTACAAACATCATCATCAATAGCAAAACTCAGTTTCAACATTAATGGCAACAACTATATAAATTTCATGAAACTCAAGTTCTTGTTGTTGGGAATATTATTGCTCATTGTGTATCTTCGACAATTTATTTTGTAGATTCCCACACGATGACTATAAACAAGATATTGAGTAATTATCTATAATAAAAAAAACTCCATGATTCTCTTTCTGCATTGTCTCCCTTGTTCTTTATCCATCTACAACCTTAATTTAGCGCTATTTACTATATACTCAAGATGAGTTGGTCTTGCTCATAATCTTGAGTCTAACATTGCTATTCCTGGACTGATTCTAGATGAAAATCTTTATTTTACTTTCAAACCAATATGCAGGATGAATACTAATTCAGAGAATTATGGAGTTTTGCAGCATATATATAGCATTTACCAATCATTCTACAAAATTCCATCTATGCAACAAATATTGTATTCCAACGGACTATTTTAGAACATGGAAGAAATAAAATAATTACCTAGTAGCTGTTGGAATCATCAACCAGAGAGAATCAAATAACAAATTACTAACCACTGCCAGAGCCATATGGCACATCATTAGAATGAAGCCTGTATTTCATCTGGGCACTGGATAGCCCACCTAGGCACTAGAGCCGTGGCACCATGAGGAGCACTTACACTGACCCCAACATCACCATCAGCTATTAGCCATCTACTCAACTTTCATCCATCTTTAATTATGAATAGCTACAGCTCGTACTTCATTAACTAGATTATCAAAATGACCATAATCTGGAAGTAAAGTTAACTCGCCATAGCTCATATTGATGAGATTACATTTATGCTACATAGATATGGTGGCAGTGTGGCATGTGCCATGTGACAATGTGTGCAATGGATGCGTGTGTAGAAAGGTAGTGGGCAGTTCTATGCATGTGGTGCGGCATGGTTTGTGAGTCAGTGTGGGAAGTGAATGCATGTAGTGTGTTATGGTAGTGTGAAAAATAAATATAGTGCTGAAAAATTTTTAAAGGAATAATAAATTATTTAGTGTGTGTATTATATTTTGGTTGATATATATTTTGGCTGCACTTTGTGTTGGCTCACACTAAAGGAAGTAACCTAGCTTTCGTCTAGTCACATTTGGCTCTCCTCTTTTCAGTGCAAGCTCAAATTGCATCAATTTTAGGGCTTAAACAACACAACACAAACACAAAAACTTTCATTTCGCAGTTGAAACATTACAAAAAAAAAATCAAAATTAAAATCAAAAATCAAAACTTGCATGAACATTTGACACTCAAGTCGTCAACTTCCAAAAAAATCTCTTGCAAAGAACAAAACCAGAATCAAGAAAAATGATGCCACCAAAAAAATCTCTTCATGTTTAGCTACACATAGGCAAAAATAATTTACCCACAAGTTGCTCATTATTCCTTCTTCAAGAAGTGAGGAGATAAGACCTTTGAAAATGAAAATCCGATGAAAGACTTGCATTGGAGTAGCTCTTTCAACTTATCATCGTTATATTCTACCTATCTGATAGATCCATTTAAAAAACAAGAATATTTAATGATTAATTGAAATTGAAGAATAACACCACGGATTCTCATTGGGGGAGGGTGAAGATGATGGAAGTTTGCATACCTATAGATTATTTCTTGTTATATAGTCCCTCATCTTCTTTACAACATCAGAATGAGATTATGCATCTTCACCTATGCTAATAAATTTTATGAGAGTGTCTAAAAGATAAAGAGGAAGCCAGAAATCCAAAAGTTCTGAAATAAATAACAAAAACCAAAAACAATTCAAAAATAATTCGGATACAAAAGTTACATGGTTAAACCAAAAACATAACATAGTTTCAACGATATTTAAAACAAAATCATCCTCATAATTAGCTGGTGCATTTGCTACATTACAGATTCCTAGCATTTCAAATATAGACTAACTTGAGATACAACGAATTACAGACATCAATTAATACCTAATCAATACAAAGGGTGTAAACTAATTAATTTAGCAAAAATTATAGATATGACTATCACTTGTATAATATTTTCTGATTAAATATTTAATATAAAGCTACATTATGGAAAGAGTAGCTGGAGAGGCCTTTTTTTCACAATGCCCAAATAGTCTGTGTGACAAAAAAATGGCATTAAATCAAAGTCAAAATTTTGAAAGTCATTATTAAATGACATGTTTCATCTTGTTTTATTTTTTGTTTTGATCTAGTTGTACAATATTATTTATGATAATTTCTAATTTTTAGTATATGTGACAAAAAAATGGCATGTTTTTTGTGTACAGAAGAAATTTATACTAATAATTTAGTAATTTAGATAAAGATTATTTACTTATACATCAATTTATACCTAAATAATGCGAAGGAAGGGAGCATATTAATTTAGCAAAAATTATAGATATAACCATCACTTATATATTTTTTCCAATTACATATTTTAAAATAAAGCTACATTATGGAAAGAGCATCCCGAGAGGTCTTTTTTTCACAATGCCTAAATAGTCTATGTGACAAACAAATGGCATTAGATCATAGTCAAAATTTTGAAAGTCATTATTAAATGATGTGTTTCATCTTATTTTATTTTTTTGTTTTCATTTAGTTGTACAATATTATTTTTGATAATTTCTAATTTTTAGTATATGTAACAAAAAAAATGGCAAGTTTTTTGTGTACAATAAAAATTTATCCAAATATACATAAAGATTATTTATATACACATCAATTCATACCTAAACAATACGAAGGAAGGGAACTTATTAATTTAGTAAAAATTATAGATATGACTATCATTTATAAACTTTTTCCAATTAGATATCAAACTAATAAATTAATTTTTTGTATTGGAAAAGCCTATATTCATTTTCTATGATGGTTGTTAGATTACATTATATGTTATTTTTTATTTAATATTTTATGAGCAGACATAACACATTAAAATATTATTTAATACATTAAAAAATCAAAAATAGCTTCATTTTGATAAGAGTGGCCCAAGAGGGGTGTTCTTGCCAATTTCTAATATTTTGAATATGTGACAAATAAATTGGCGAGTTTTTTGTGTATAGGAGTATATTAGTATGCATGTTTCATTATAAAAAATTAAAAATATACATGTAAATCAAACATTAACTGCATTAAATAAGCAACTTCACATGCACCACACATCTATTACTTAGGATATATATATACTGTATGCATATTTTAAAAAAAAACAGAATTGTTTACTCTATTACTAATCAAATTATCTTTCATATTACTTATGCGAACATTATATAATGATGGAAAAATTACTTATTATAAATGTATACACGAAATAAGTCACCATGCATGGGCAATGTGCTTTGAGAATGCATGGTATCTTGTTCTTCTTTGAAATTCAAATATTAAATAAGACATCAAACTAATTATTCACAATCAATTAATTCAAATATTATTTCCAGTTGGTACCCACCTTTTTGCCAAAAATAATGATCAACAGGATATTTGCCAAAAATAAATACAATTATTATTAAAGATAATAAAGTATCTCAACTTATCTAAACTCTCAACTCAACTATATTCCTAAAAGTCATTGTTAAAATAAATAAATTTTTACTCATACAAATTTGACATTGAGAATATATAATTCTAAAATATATTTTTTTGTGATAGGTCTCACAATATATCATACAAACATCTCTAATACTAGGTTTCAATATTCTCGATTTGAATAGAAATGAATGACTAAGAAAAAAATAATCTCTAATACCACTATCACATACTCACACACACTTCATTGAGGCCATCTTTGGATGAAGTTTTTTCAAACACAATCTCTGATACCATATAAAAATCTACTAAAACTTAATTCAAACAAAATGTTAGAAAAATAAATACAAATATACTCAATCAACAAACATAAAAAACCTAATTATATATAAATCAAAAAATTTACATGGATAACTCATATGTTGGTTACTTTAACTACTAAGTAAAAATAATTTTAACAAAATAAAATTGTCATAATAATTATTATATATTTACATGAATATTTTTAACCTCAAAATATTACTTTTTTGATACATATTATATTTTAAAATACAATTCTACAAAATTTAGACCGTACTTTCTTGAGCATGTAACGAACCACAAAATTTGTTATACTATAATATACTTAACCTCTAAATAATATAATTAAAAAGAATAAAAATTTGATTGAACTATTAAAAAACTTTTTATAGGAACCAAGTGTTTCATGATAATTTTGAAATATATAATTCTAATTATAAATTACTAAATAAATCATATCTCTGACCAATTAGATCTAAATTTTAAAATATATAAATTTCTGAATATTTGAAAGTACCTATTTTGCAAAATAACTTTGGTAGACATGAGAAAATAATATTTAATATCATTGAGTATGCATTCAATAAATATTTGAGTACTAAAAAAGAAAATATTTGTTACTCTCCAATTACAAATATAGACAATATTAGTGTTAAAGTTATATTCTTTAAGATGAGGAATTTTTAAGATTATATTTTAATTGTTAATGTTGATGAACAATTGAAGACTTATCCATTGAAAATTAGATATAAAGGCTTCTACAGGTTATCTAAAGAATTGTGTATTTCCATTCTTATCATCTTTCAAAGTTATTACATCACATTATCAAAAATGTTAAATGTCTATAAATCTTTATTTTTTTCAATAATATTGTAAGATGTTAGGATTTGTACTAATTAAAATGAAGAAATTTCTAATAAAAAAGTTTTTTACCCATCAATTTCTCTATAGGTATTATTCCTATTCAACCAAATTTATTGAGTTCAAAAAGTCATGGAATTCAAGAGCAAGATATCTTTCATATTAGAAAAATTATGATGAGAAAACATCTTATTCAACCCATTGATAAGTCTCTTGTAGAGACTAAATGATCATGAAGATGATTTTGTTAAATTTAATTTTTCAATTATTCTCTGAATGATATAACAAAGTTATACTAGATATCCTATCAAAGAGATTTTATCTTATTCTAAATTTCCTATTCAATCAAATTCGGAATGCCACAAATTTTTTTTCGACATACCCTTGCATTATGCCTAATAACATATCATGTGAGAAGAAATGCATGACCTTCACTCTATCTATATACTATTATTCTTAAGAAGGTATCACAAGTGATTTATTTGTTAATTTTAAATAAAAATAATAAATATTTAAAAAAAAACTTGAGAATGAAAAACTCATAAAACAACCACCCCATTTTCATGAAGGTGCAAAAATGGATTTTATTGATCTAAAGTAGTCTTTGAGAACTTACTTTTATAATTTTTTTTTTCAATTATAACTTATTTTTTGTTACACAAATATATTTCAAACAACACTCTTTTTTGGAGTTCTCATGTTAGAATTATTTTTTTATTTATTCATATTGATCATTATTATAAATAAATGATCATGTGGTAAATAACCACATTAAAAATGTGATGAATGATAAAAATCATATTACTCAATGTCCCTTATAAATTTAAATTGTAAGTATATAAACAAACTTTATAAAGATCATTATTACCATCTTATATTTTATCATGTTATTTCATAAATATTATATTATTATTACTATATATGAAATAAATTTTTTTTGAAATAATTTCAAATAAAATACCTTGTAAGTCGTAATACTTTCTTGAAATTATAATTATAGGTCATGAAAATATAATTTTATTTCGACAATAAAATGTTATAAATATTTTTGCAAAATTAAACTTAGATAGTACATTAAATTCATTATCAAACAATTATTATTAAATATATTATATTATCAAAATAATAAGTTATTTTTGAGAGTATACTCAATAGTTACATATGAACATTATTCTTTAAAAAATTTAATATTTAATGAAATCTATAATACTTCATATTTCTTTTAGAGATTATATTGATACTCATGAGATTGATTATTCAAATTATAGTTTGATATCAACCGCCAAAGAAAAAAAATTATTATAAATTATTATATTTGTTTTATAAATAATTGTATCTCTTAAAAAAATAAAAGATTAAAAATAATTCCATGATTTTGTGCAAAGATAAATTGTCACGTCATAAATACTCTAACTTATAAGCTTTTTTGAATTATATATTTGATTAGAAAT
>JAREIK010001833.1:729558-829558 GCA_029783825.1 Sapria himalayana | reverse complement strand
TATTGATATACATATTGATAGACAAATTGATAGATAGATAGACAGATATATAGACAAATTGATATTCAGATTTATAGATGGATAGATAAATAGATAGATCGATGGTTAGAAAGATTGATAGAAAAATGGATAGATAGTGGGATAGATAGAAAGACAAATAAATGGATAGTTAGACAAATATATAGATGTATAATTGATAGATAGAAAGATGAATAGCTAGATGGATAGGTCAATAGTTAGATAGATAGATCGATAGAAAGATAGATAGACATATATATAGATAGATAGATACATACATAAATTGATAGATATAAATATAGACATAAAGATAGATATATAGACATATATGTAGATGCATAGATAGATAGATAAACAGATAGACATATATAGATAGATAAATAGATAGATTAAAATAGACAGATAGATAGCTAGATAGATAGACAAACATATAGACAGATAGATACATAGATAGATAAACATATAGATAGACATATTTATAGAAAGATCGATAGATAGTTAGTTAGAGAGATAGATATACAAATAGATGAAGAGATACATAAAAAGTTACATAGACAAATAGATATATAGATTGATAGACATATTGATAGACAAATACTTAGATAGATAGATTGATAGATAGTTAGATAAATTGACAAATAATTAGACAAATAGATTGATAGATAAATAGATAGATTACAAGAGAGTTAGTTAGACATATAGATTTGACTGTTAGATAGATAGTTCGATAGACAGATAGATTAACAGATTAATAGATATACATATAGATAGACAAATAGATTGACAAATAGATAGACATATTGATAGATAGATAGATAGACATACAAATTGATAGATAGATATATACATAGATAGATAGATACATTGATACATAGACTTATTGATATCCAAATTAATAGACATATAGATAGATAAAAAAATATACAGACAAATAGATAGAAAGATAGATAGAAAAATAGATAGATTGATTAATTCACAGATAGATAGAAAGAGAGAGAGAGAGAGAGAGAGAGAGAGAGATATATATATATATATATATATATATATATATATATATATAGACAGATATATAGATTGACAGACAGATAAATTGACAGATAGACAACTGTTAGATTGACAAATTTACAAACAGATAGAAAGATATATCGACATAATAGCTAATATTATTTTTCTAGCTATTATAAAATATTCCATTGCTAAAATAGAATAGCGATGGATTTTCCTCGAAATTTATCGAAAGCTAATGTACTCGTCGCAAAAAGTTATCGAAAAAAAAAAATTCCCTAGCAAATTTTTGAATGATTGAAATTCTCTAGCTAGTTATATTTTTTTCCTTGTTAATTTTGATCATTATTAATGGTAGTAATTAATATCTTTCGACTAAATATATATAGAAAATTTCATAGCTAAATTAGGGAGGGAATAATTCCTAGCAATTTTCATTCCAAAACTACTTTCATAATTTTATTTTTTTTACAAAAAATTTTAATTACATTTTTAAAATTTTTACATTAAATTAAATAAAAACATATACTATAAACCATTTTTTATAATTAAATAAAAAAAAAGTATTTCTGATATTATTCTGATACAAAAGTTACATAGTTAAAAAAATATATCATAGGTATATAATCATTTAAAACTAAATTATCTTCCTTATCATTAGTTGGTGCATTTGTGCTAGCTTCTCCTATGTGATTTCTCTGATGGAACTCGATGATATCCTTTGGTCAAGGCTGCTAACTGTGACTCCATATAAGACATCTATTATTGCATTGCATTCATAATTTCTTTCATCTCATCATTCACTTCATTCATTTCCTGCATTGCTTCTTTCAAAAGAAAAATCTACTAATCCTTCTCTTTCATTTCACTCTTCATATATACAAAATATTCATTTGTTTCAATTACTTGCTGTTCGATAACCTCAACCATCATTATTATGAAATGGAATTAGAAGCATGACTTCAAAACCCACACCCTTTGAGCTGATGTCATACATTTTCTTCTTCTTCTAATATTATATGGTCTCCAAATATATACGATCATAGTTATTTGGTTGTATTTTCATAGAACTCTCAACTGGCTGAGAACCATCTATCATGCATTCCTCCACGAAGTCCTATGATAAAATATAATAAAATATTGTGCTAGATATAAATAAAATAAATCAAATATTTTTTATTCCACACAACTTTCAAAATATACTATAGTATTCAAAAGTTTATTAATATAATAGATTATTTATAGCAATCATCTGAGCCTTGTTGACAATAAATTACCCATCTACTTTCTTCACATGCATCTTCTTGAAAATCTTATAAAAATTGGGATCTTGATCAAATTCTCCGGCCTAAAGTATGTATTTATTAAGTCAAAAAATAATATATGTTAGAAAAATTTTAGCTTTATTTGTAAAAACAAGTAAATATTTAAATTATTTGGACTATTAGGCAAATTGCGAAATATATAAATGGTTTAAAGTTATAAATTATATCAAATCTCGAGCATGCTCAATGCTCAATGCTCAATGCTCAACTTTGACCCTCCTATATGGTGAGACATTCCTGTACTAGGTCTAGCTACCTCAGTCCTTTGGTTTTTGTTGGATATCTCTGAATTTTTTTTTTCACTTTTGGCTCCTCACAATACTTAAGTCAATCGGGCCACTCATCCTCAGCTATTAAATCATGCCAATATTTTAGAATCTTCAATTTATGGACAAAATTTGAGTATCATTTGGCAGATTTTCTCTCTCACAATGACTTTATCTATCCATCAAATTGGGCTACCCATTTACACTGATTCTATATATAGAAAATTCAGAAAAAAAAATATATTAATAACAATGACATAATTCTTTTATGCTTGAATATTAATCAACATATTAGTTATCTAATTATATAATTAATTGTTAATGCTTTTGTTTCTTTATTTTACCTGAAAGTCATAAAAGTTAGTTTCTTTTGTTGATTCAGAAACTTTCTTCCATGAGAATGCTTAGGAATCAACTATTTTCTTGAATGACTTTGTAATTATAGCCGAACACTTGTAAATGGAATGAAACTATAAAAATAATCAATTAACATTGAAAATAAGAAATTCATAACTATATATAAAAACAAAACCACTAATAGAAACATCGTAATTTTTTATTAAAGTAATATTTACATATTTCTTATACCTCCCACCCACAATCTCTTTTACTAACTTAGCACAGCCTGCAGAGAAAGCAACAACATTTGATGATGTCAATGGTGTTGTAAATGAGGCAAAAACTAATGATGTAAAATGTGGTGTAAATGATGGTGATGGATCAAAAGTGTGTGTAGGAGGGACAATGGAATGGGGCCTTATATCTGATAAAGGTGATGGTAAAGGTGTCAATGATGGTGATAGTGATGGTGATGGTGATGTTGAATTATGGATATGGTGGGTATGAGATGATACTAACTATACAATAGGATATAAAATACAAGATGAATCTCATCCATGTATGCATCCACATACACCTCTAGCACACCCATTTCCATTATGCGCCATCTACTGTACAAAAATAAAAACATTGAACAAATAATAGAGTTATAATGAAAACATAAATTGATATTGTATGATGAACAACCATGCATTTAAAATAACACAATAATGGATTGAAACAAAATATAGAATGTCTTTGAAACTATAATATTCTAATACAATTATAACAGTTTAATTATCGGTATCACTATCATCTTCTAATGGATCATCTGACATTTCATATGATTATGATGGAAGTTCCAACTCATCTTTAGATAGAAAATGTTCATCTTCAATTTTTATTAGGCCACCATATGAGTCACATAAGTTTTCTAGATCTTCATCTACATGCACAGACTCAATATTATTTATGTCATTATCTTGAAATGATAGTGCAATAGCTAAGTTTGCACTTCATTGGTGAGATGTTGGTACTTCAAAATTTGATCAAGCTTTAATTTTTCAAATGGCCCACCAGTCACACTTATCACGAGATAAACTCAGAAATATACAATAATATACGTGAGTGGCTTGAACTCCCACAATAAATGGCTCATATTGATTAAATCTCTATTTATGATTACAATTCACTAGCTTATAATACGAATGAATCTTTGTACCTGCATTTCGTGTAGGATCAAACCATCTCATATTTTAATAATACAATCCTATTATTTTTTAGTCCAAGATACTCCAACTCAATAACTTTTACTATTTGACTATAATAATCAATCTCATCCACACTATAACTTGAGCCTTTAATGTATACACTATTATTCATAGTTTCTTTAGAAGAACCATGCCCTATTGTGTGAAATTAATTTCCATTGACAAAATACCCACAATAGGTTTTCACATATCTAGATAGGACTTTACTTAGAAGATGTATGAATATGTTAGAATCTTCATTTGAAGGATAATTTGTACATTCCATAAATTGAACAAATGATGTTAAAAAATATAAGATACTAATAAATCATATTATTCAAAAAATTTAAGGCTTAAATAATTCTCACATAGTTCTTGAACTAATTCACAAATTCTGTTTCTAGCATAGAATCGACATCATGGCTCGGAATGGTTGGTTACCTATGTTTTAACTACTCAACATAAACTCTGCACATATACTAACAGAGAGAGAATAATGGATATCAATTTCTAATTATTCCTATTCAGGACAAAATTATCCTATGATTAAACCTACAACCATTTTTTGAATAACATAGCTCTAGGTATACATACTCAATATATAGTGCAACCTCCTCGCAATTAACTAAAACATAGCTATGGGTTGCTTTGTACTCTTCATCTATCATACATCTTTTCTTTGCTCTTCCAATTGCTCTTCCAAGGTGCTTGAAGATAGATAGCTTATCCTTAGATTTATCTTCTACCAGCACATGCCCTTCATAATTCTGAGGCACATTTATATTCTTTGTATTAACATGTTCCTTTAAATAATAAGAACAAAAAGATGATGCATCTTCTACTAAATATGCATTGCAAATTGAACCTTCAAAATTTTCTTTGTTTCTAACATTCAATTTCAACTTATGAAGATACCTACAACCATTAATTTAGATCTCAATTAAATCAAATTACAATATTAATTTATGCTTCAAATAATAAAATAGAGCTACTTATATATATTTACCTTTCAAAAGGATACATCCACCTGTATTGCACTGGCTAGGCTATTCTTCCTTTAAAAGCCAAATGGATCGGTAAATGCTCCATTGAGTCATAAAAACTTGGTGGGAATATCTGTTCAAGTAAATGCTCCATAGGTATGTGATTCTCTAGTCTCACCATGTCATCTATCTTGATTGTGATTGCGGTTATCTATTTGAAGAATAAACTAAGTTCTATAAGTACCTTCCAAACACTTAGGGAATGTATTTCATGGAAAGTAATTGGTATTAATCTATGCAAAAATACATGACAGTCATGACTTTTTATTGCAAATAACTTAAGCTTCTTCATATCCACACATTTGCCCATATTTGACACATATCCATTAGGAAATTTCAAAATTTTAATCCATTCACACAATGTTTGTCTTGGCTTTTTATTAAGTGTGTAACAAGCTGTAGGGTATTTTTCTATAGCCTCATTCTATTTTAATTCAAGGCACCAATAAAAATCATTCAACTCTTATCTTGATTATTAAGTGTCATTTGTTTATCCATCTACATTTAGGACAATGTTGAAAATATTGTTAAGCACATTTTTTTCAATATGCATTACATCCAAGTTAAGACATTAAATTGGACTTCCAATTGGGGAAGTCCCAATAAATACTACATTTCCTCTAGCCAAATATTTTGCATATCGATCCATTAGTTCTAATAGCATCCATTTTAGTAACCTTCTTAGACCCAAACTCTGAATCTTTGTCAAGATATCATCTCCTTACCGTACAACTGCTGGAACTATCATCATTGTTTTATTTTTTTTGAAATGCATGTAGTTCTATTTATATGGAATGGATGATTTGTAGGTAGAAACTTATTATGGTTAACAAGAAATGACTATTTATCACTGAATATGAGAGTAAAAGAATCATACTTGTCCATGCAATATGGGCATGCTAATTGTCCTACATTACTCCAACTAGATAATATTGAATATTATGGAAAATCACTTACCATCCACATAAGGGCCACCCACATAATAAAAATTTGCTTCTTTGAGATGTCATATGTATTCATGCCAACATCCCACAAATAATTCAACTCTGCTTTAGAAGGATGTGAAAAAAAATATAACATGTCTTTCGGATTTTAGGCCATGGAACCAATATTGGCTGAAACATATATTGCTCCTTAATATGCAACCATGGAGGCAAATAGTAAGGTGTCACTATCACTATCCATATAGGATACTATTGTCCAGATTGGCCAAATGGCCAAAAACCATTAGTGCAGAGACCCAATCTCACATTTTGACTTTTAGCCACAAAATCTTGATGTATATGATTAAAATGCTTCTAAGCAAGTGAATCTGATGAATGATGCATCACTCCATGTTCAATCTCATGCTCAGAATGCCACCTAATATCATGTGTTGTACCATTTGATGCATATAATCTGTACAATTGAGGAAAAAAGAGAAGTAATACATCTTTTTATATGAATCTTTCATCTTCTATCGCATATCTACAACATGAGGTGCATTCTTAAACTAAGGATGATCACAAAACTTATAGATAATTAAATCATTATCACCATCCCAATATAATATAAATCCATTGAAACAATAATATAGTTTTTGCACTAGCAGACCCATACCTCACAGTAACTTCTTAGTGCTGTAAAAGTTGTTAGCAACCAATTTATTATCCAGAACAATCTCTTTCATCAGTTCTATAACCTGATCAAATAATTTCATAGACATATGCTTTTTTAACTTAATGCTCATAAGTCAAGCCACAAGTGATAATTGTGAATCTATTTTACAACTAGGCCACAACGAATTATCTACAGTTTGAAGCATATAATAAAATTTCTTAGCTTCAAGATTAGGTGCTTCATCCATATAATTCATATTAAAGTCAGCACGAGTAGCTTCCATGACCATTCCATGGTATGTGTTTGATGTTTCTTCACTACATACATATGATTTAGTATCCTCATTTTGGTCAATATTCATAGCCATTGTACTTTCCCCTTGATAAATCAATACAAAATAATTTGGTACAATGCCATATTTAGCCACATGGTATCTACTCATGTTTACATCACGAAAAGACATGTTCTAACACTTGTAGTTATTACATGGAAACTAAATTTTATCTCTGTCCATCCATATCGATTGACTACAAGCAAATTTGATGAAAGTTTCTAGCTCACCCAAAAAATTTTTTTCAAAATTCTATCCATAAACCATTTGTACATCCACTGATGATCTAAACTCATTTTTTCCTTTTATATTTGCAAAGAATTATGTTCAATCATAATTCTAAATGAAACTTACAATTGAATTCAAATAATACTATTAATTAAATAAAATCAATTATAGATGAATTTACAAAGATAATATATCATGAACATCTAGGCAATGCATTTGCAGAATCTACATGAAGAAATAGATCATTATTAGCATGCTAAAGGTCAAAGATATCATGCTATTATTAGATGAAGGGAGCATGTCTCTTCTAGTGCACCAATCAAAGCTACACAAAAAGGAAAGAATTAGGAGAACACAAGAACCAAGTGAAAGGACAAGAAAGGGAAGCAAAAAAGAAAGAAATTGCAAGTTTGAAGGAGTAAGCTTCTCACTTTTCAATGAAGATCAAAGATCAAAATTTCAATTGTTATTAAACTCAATCTTTGAATATAAAAAATAAATAGGAAAGAAAAACTAAATGGAATGAAGATCAAATTCCAAGAACTCTTGGAAAATGAATTAATGAAGAATTCCATCATGAACAATAATAAATATGGACTAGAAAACATATCATACAAAGTATTAAACTAGAAAACATAGATGTGAAGTAGCCTAAATTTTCAAATTTCTAGCCTTACAAATATGGACTAATTAGAGATATGAACAAATATAAGCATTAACATTAACATATTTTATGGAAAACTACAATCAAATGATAGTTTGCTTAAGAAAATTGACTAAGATAAGAAGAATAAGAATTAAGCAAAACTAGTTGACTATAGAGATCTTAGTAATTCTGTCACATCCTACATTAAGTTTACTAACAAGATAGAGATCAGAAATGGATGAATATAATCTGGTAAAACTAAAGCTTAATATTAAAGAGATACATGACTGAAACACTAAGTGCAAAGGCCAAAGAAATGCATAAATAAATAGTTAATTGAAGTAGAAGCTTAAGGACACGCCATCTTATGAACTAAAGAACTACCAAAAAAATACCAGTGCATAAGAAATTTATTCTAATATTTGAGTAATTTACTTAATGATTATTTACATATACATCAATTCAAACTTAAATGATACGAAGGATGAAAACTTATTAATTTAGCAAAAATTATAGATATGACTTTCACTAATATATTTTTGCCAATTAGATATTTAATTGAGAAATTAATGTTTGTTTTGAAAAGCCTATTTTCCTTTTCTATGATGGTTGTTAGCTCACATAATATGTTATTTTCAAGTTAATCTTTTATGAAAAGAATGAACAAATAAAAGTATTAGTTTATCAAAGAAAAGATTTAAAAAAACAATATTTTGGCAAGAGCAGCCCGAGAGAGTTATTTTCACAATGCCCAAATAGTTTAATTTCATCAACCAATAACATGGCTATGATTGCAAATAAATTATAAAATTATTTAATATACTCATATTGTAATGTTACATCAAAACAAAACATTGAAAATATATAAATGACAAAAAATACAATGATACATATAAATACAAACAAAAAAACTATACATACATACATACATGTGTATGTGTGTATCATATATCAAGAGTATCATTAACTGCACAAAAAAAATATATTAATATACGCTAAATCTAAAATAGCTGAAAAGAAAAAAAAATAAAATGAAAATATATGCTATATCAAGAGTATCATATATCAATAGTATCATATTATGCATTAATGATAATTTTTGATTTTTGTTTATTATTAATTTTTTATAACTAAATATTGAATTTAACAAAAATTATACTACTAGAATAACATTAAATCTAAAATATCACACCAATATTAAAGATATTTTTTTCATATGGAGATTTAAATCCAATAAACAATTTTAATTAAAAATCATTACTTTGATATTTTGATTCTCAGTAATAATTGTAATCAACATTAGATCATAGTCAAATTTTTAAAAATCATTAGTAAATGGCGTGTTTCATCTTGTTTGATTTTTTTTAAAAAATCATTATACACGAAATAAATCACCATGCATGATTAGTGTGCTTTGAGAATGCATGATATCTAATAAAACACAATGAGAAAATTCTACAAGATGTTTGTTCCCCTGCTTACAATAATGTATAGTCGGACTTGGGTTATTAGTGTTCTACACACCATATTTCTCCATCAAGTGTGATTTTATTCTACATACCAATATTAGATAGATATAATAAAGTCTTAGTGTGTGAATTTTTTTCAATTGTACTTTTAAACAATAATTAATATCAGGCAAAAAAAACTAAAAAAATTCATCATCATCCACCAACAAAAATTATAGCCTCAACAAACTATCAACATGAGCAATGATAGAAAAATTAATGGTTTATGGTTAAGCTGTACCTTCTTCTTTGAGAAAGATATAAGAGTTTCATACTATAACCACAAAAACTTGATTAGTAGATAAATTTCCACAGGTTCTTCATATTCATCTTCTCTACAGGACAAAAATTCTAAAATATAAAAACCATAAATTAAAATATAAGATATAACTTGAATTTTAAAAATTACAGCACCTTGCTCTTCTTCTCCTCTCATTATTATTTTCTTCATCCGCTTTTTCTATTTTTCTTCGAATTTCAGTGCTAGCACACTTTCTGTTGATGTGAAATTCATTAAGCCTTTTAAAAAAATAATCATTAAAATAAAAAAAGTTCACACTACCAATTTATCATTAAGACACACGACCTCAACAAAAAAGCACTTTTAGATCACTACTAATTTTAAATTTGCAAAACTCATTACTAATTAGTAATGAGTTTTGAAAATAAACAAAAAACACATAGAGAGAGAGAGAGAGATAGATAGATAGAGAAAGTTGTTCTTTGTTTAATATGGATCTTTGAAATGATGCTGTGACGGTGGCATGTTTTGAGAGATGTTCTTTGTTTGATATGTATTCTTCGAAATGATGTTGTGATGATGGTGTGTTCTGAGAGTCAACTCAAAGGTTTCTCAGAAGTGAACTGACCTAATTACGAAGAGATGGCCAAACTAGGGAGTGATGGGTCAGACACAAAAAATTAGGAAACAAAATTATTTAATATTTAACCATTAATTATATTATTTAATAAAAAATAAATTTATGGTTAATAGCTTATTAAATTTTTATAGTTATTTTTTATAATATTATTTATAAATTAATCAAATACATTTCAAAAACAAAAAAATTAATTTATGTTTATAACAATGGAGAAAATAAATAATATTACTAATAACCATGAAAACTATTAATTGGCAATTAAATTTTAATATTATTTCATTTATTAAGAAAACATATTATTTCATATAACCATTGATATATTGTATAAATGTCGAACCATTCAAAATTTATAACATCTTAATTAAATAAAAAATAAATAACCAAGTAAATAATGAACAAGTAACATATTAAATAATATTCAAACAAATAATAAAATATCATAACAATAAAAATATATAATCTTAACATTATCCAAAAAAATAAAATTAAAAATTAATTACTTACAAATATAACTTACATAAATAAGACTACAAATAAATCCAAAAAATAAAAAAAAAGTCAAGAGTAACCAAATTTCAACTTGTATATTACTATTACAAATGATTTTAGATAATTTTTTAGTAGCTATTTCAATATTTAAAAAAAACATGAAGAAAATATCAAGCAAATAATAATTTTTTATACTATGATTATTAACTTCTGAGTTAATATCATACATCTAAGTAAAAAGATGAGTTATGAAAACTATAGTACATAACAAATAAGAAGTAATAACAACAATTAAAAAAAAAGATTTGTTTACCTCTTGTAAGTAAGTATCATGATAGAGGAGCTCTATAAAGACTCCTAAATGACAATGACAATTGACTTGTCTCCCTCAATTCCCAATAATACTCTCGGCCTCATTCATAGATAAAACTATTAATATCCCTATATGATATATCATTTCTTCATATGATATATATATTATAGAGATATTATCTTGTGTATGCATACAAGCATCATACTGCACATCACTATTCTTTTAGGCGCACATTTATATAAAGTATACACTTTTATATATAATGGCATATGATTATATAAATGTATTAGTGTTTAGATATAATGTTGTATTTAAAATATTTTTATAAATGTTACATATATATATGTGTGTGTGTGTGTGTGTAACACTTTTATAAATATTATATAGTATATATATCACAATTATATAAACATTATAAATATTATATATTTATATAAAAATTTATATGCTATATAAATATTTATAAATATGTATAAATATTTCATATGTTATATAAACAATTATATTTAATGGATAGTGTTATGTAAATGTTGTATAAATATTTATAAACATTTATACATATGTATAAATATGTATATATAACATGTATATGTTTATATAAACATATCAATGTTTATAATGTTACATGTTTATATATATTATATATTAGAGTAATATGATTATAAAAATGTATAAATATTTATATATAATGTTATATGCTTATAATATTTATATAAATATTATATTGCTATAAATCAGGAATACTATTTTCCAAAATAGTACACCTCTCATGCTATAGTGTTTTTGAAAATAGATGTTTTGATTTTATTTTTTTATTTTTTTTTCAAATCATGAAATTAATAGGAGCAATAAAAGTATTTTTTGAGTTTACCAAAATGTAGAAATCTTTTATTTTGATGTATTTTTTAATATTAATATTTACTTATTTAGGTACTTTTTTAAAAAATATTATTCTAATGCACCATTACATAATTTTCTCTACGTCTAATAACACCTAACAACAATAAAAAAATATTTTCAAACAATATTAAACTAGCAAAAAAAAATAATTTACTAATAAGCATCACCATGATTAGCTCATATTTTATATTTAATTGAGGATGATATCTTTTTTTTACATGAAAAAAAATTAATTGTTTTTTTAATTTTATCAAAATTAAAGAGGTGAAAAAAAAACATGAACAATATCAAAGTTAATGAATTTTATTTTATCAAGATTATACAATATCAACAATTCTTTCACTAATTATAAATATTCTTGATTATATGAGTATTCTAATTTGAGTTGAATATATGTTTTAAGCAAAAGATTAATAATTTATATAATTTTTAAAATATAATCTTTAAATATTATCTCTTAATAAAATAAAAATTTATTATATTTTAACATTACACAAAGTCAACTTGAAATTTCTAGCATAACCTGAGCAAGTATTCACTTGCAATCTAAGCAACGAAGTTCTAGGTTGAGTATTTTAGGCCTACTAAATCAATGTTAGCAATCAAACTCTCTGAGATATTAGTTTTGCCTAACATAATTGCCAATTAAATTAATAAATATTTTGGCTTTACCCAAAATATCATCTCTAACACAAGCACAATAAAGGGTCAAAACTTCTATCACTTGTAAACTCTTTTGAATCATACATCAAAAAATATATGATTTGCTTTTAATTAAATTGTTTATGAATAAATAAAATATATTGTGTTAAACAATAAGATTTAAGAGACACTGACATTTCATCCTCTGCATTATTTGTGATCAACTAACATTCATAAAAATTTTATATAATAATAATATCAATTTTTTCTCAAGTAAGATTGGTATTTATGTTGTATGTATGCAGACTTTAATGGAAGTAGAGATTACTGTTCAATTGGTTTTCATGGTTTATGGTGTTGTAAATAAAGGCTAACCAACCTATTTCCAATTTTTAAATATCTATAACATAATTTATGCATACTTTATTTAAATTATTTACATTCAAACATGCTATAGAACTAACAATGCTTGTATCATTTACCATGGAAAAATAAGCACTACTGTCAGCTTAGAACCAACACCCTTAACTTCCTGTATTAGAAAAGTAATATCATCAAATCAAACTTTTGTTACAAAATGAAAGGCATAGAAAAGGTAGACATTATCACACTAACCTTGGTCAAAAGTAAAGTTGCCCATGAAGCAAATGCAAAAAATATTAGGTGCAATGAATAAACTAAAAATTTTGAAGGATATATGAAAATTGAACAAATTTGGTATCCTAGTATAAAAAGTAATCAACATGTAATTATAACATAAGAAGAATAAAATTAATAAAAGATATTCTGGAAAGTCCGCTAGCTAATATCTGATTGATATAAATTAAGAAAATTGTTGAGTAGTAGATTCCAAGGACTCACTTCCATTTTGTCTTGGTAGTTTAAGTCAATCCTAGGTAGACAGTTCCTCCTATCACCTGCCCAAGTGGATACCTAATTTTAATTAATGTTAAGAATAGTTAGCTTAAATATTTTAATAAAATCAATGGAAAAAGAATTATCTTGTGTGAGATTAATTTAAATTACAAAGTTCGATCATCAAACCAATTCCAAATATCATATATTCCATTCTTTGTCAAAAACTAAAAGCATGGACCAAATAACAAAACAAATGAAAAAACAAAATGAGGTCTTCAAATTGAAAGAACACCGATTAGGTTATGTATGATTATAATTCATGTTTTAGAAAATATAGAAAAAAGATGAATCGAAAATACAAGAACACCAATCAGAATTTGAATGATGAAGCATAACACACTGCAAAAAATATTCCGTAAGCAGATTGCCTTCTTGATGCTATTTTACTCGGCCACCGATTAGGTTATTGTTCATGTTAAATTTTAAAATATTAATATTTATTTATTTATTAATTATTTTAAGATTACATATTTATATTAAATTTAATATTATTTTTTATTTTCTATTTAATATACTATAATAATTTACTAAATACTTTATTTCTTATAAATTTTAGTTGAGACAAAATTAAAAGTTGAATTAAAATCAACACGGGGTCAGTTTGGTTGTGATTTTCAAAGGTGTTAACAGGACTAAAAATAATTTTAAGTGTGTTTAGGAGAAAAAAATATTATTAGTAATATTAAAAAAAAATTAAACCCTAAAAAAACACCTAAAGTATTGTTATAATAAGCACTTTAAAATTTTTTTATAACGTCAAATGTTTTTGGATGAAATTAAAATATATTTATCCTTAAATATCAATTGGTTTTATTTTAAATTTTATGATAATTATAATTTTTTTAATAATTCAAATATTTCAAATCTTTCAGTAATAAATTTTAAAATAAATTCCTATCATCATTAAATTTTTTTTAAAGTTATATTAATATAAATATTTACTTGTTTATTTGGTAATTTAGATTTTCTGTGAAAATTTTTTTATTATCAAACAAATAATGATTTTAGGTTTTTATTAAAACAAATATTTATGTATGTTTATGTATTATTTCAAATATTTTAAAAAATGTTTTAAGTATAAAATTAATTATTTTATGTATTTATAAATACAAATATTTAAATATCTTTATTAATTAATTCAAATAATATTTTGTATATATTTTTAAAATTTAATAATCATAAAAATAGTTATTTTAGTCTTTATTAAATATAAATTTTTATTCGTATTTATATATTTATGAAATTATTTATTTATAATATCCTATTTTTATAATTATATGAAGAAAAGGAATCTTTCAAGGATCCCTTATCCATAGATCATGACAAACTATTAAGATACAAAATTACATCAAATATTAAAATAAATAATATATAAAAAAATAATTCAGTATAAATTAACAATGAAAATAAACCCAAGCTATGCTAGGGAAAATCCCTAGATAAATGCATATATTTTGTGAAAATTATAATTTAAGGACTAATCAGTTGCTATTAATATATAATTGTAAAAATAATTTTTTTGATAATGATTTATTGAGGGTTTTTTGTTAAGCTAATTAACTAGGGAAAATCCATATATAAAGTCTTTGCTAAATATGCCGTGAATGTTTGTACCAAAATCAATGAAAATATTATCTAGAGATATTCTTAAATCAAAAATTTCAATCTCTAATCCATCACACATCCATCACAAATTTATCATTCAATATAAATTCAAACATCTCTTGTAGTTCCCTAGTTAATCCTTCGCAAATTAGCTAGGGATTATATCACTAGCAAAATTTCGAACTAACTAAACAGATAATTTCTTGTAGTCTAGATAGATAGATATATAGAAAGAGATATATATAGACAGACAAATATATGTATATATATATACACACATATATAAAAAGATAGATAGATAGACAAATATATAGATATATATATAAATAGACAAATAGATAGATAGACAAAAAGATAGAAATAATGAAAGACATGTAGATATATAGAAAGATAGATAGACAAATAGATAGATAGATATATAGAAATGAGATAGAGCAACAGATAGACAGATTAATAGATAGACATATAGATAGACAGATAGATAGACAGATTAATAGATAGACATATAGATAGACAGATAGATAGACAGATTAATAGATAGACATATAGATAGACAGATAGATAGACAGATAAATAGATAAAGAGAGACAAATAGATAGATAAATAGATAGACAAATAGATAGATAGATAGTTAGTTAGTTAGATAAATAATTAAATAGATAGAGAGACAGATAGACAGAGAGATAGACAGACATATAGACATACAGATAGTTAGACAGATAGATAAATAGTTATAAAGATAGATAAACAGAGAGATAGATAGACAGATAGTTATAAGATAGATAGATTGAAAGACAGATAAATAGACAAATAAACATGCAAATATAAAGACAAAAAGAAAAATAGACAGATAGGTAGATAAATAAATAGATAGAGAAATATATTGATAGTTATATTAATAGATATATAGATTGATAGAAAGATAGATAGATAGATAGAAGGATAGATAAACATATAGAATGATTGATATACAAATATATAGACAAATAAATTAATAGATAGATAGATTTCTAGATTGATGGATAGTTAGATAGATAGATAAATAGATAGATAAACATATAGATAGATTGACAAATAGATATATAAATATATAGAAAGATATATAGTCAAATAGATTGAAAGATAGATAGACAGAATGACACACATATAGATAAATAGATAGAATGATAGATAGATATATAGATAGATAAATAGATAGTTAAATATAGAGATATATAGGTAGATAGACAGATAGATAGACATAAAGATAGATAAATAGATAGATAATAATATATATAGATAGATAGACATATTGATTGATTAATTGATTGATTAATAGAAAGATTGATTGATTGATTGAAAAATATAGTAGTAAGATAGATAAATAAATAGATAGATAGAGAGATATATTGACATTTAGATAGACAGATAGATAGAGAAATTGATATATAAATAGATAGAGAGACAAATAAAAAGTCAGATAGACATAGAGATACAATGACAGACATATAGATAGGTAGATAGACAGATAGATAAATAGACAAATAATTATATAGATAGATAGATAGATAGAGTGATAGACATATAAATAGATAGTCATATTGAGAGACACATTGATAGATAGATATACAGATAGATAAACTAATAAATAGACAAATAGATAGAAAGATAGATAGACAATAAGATAAACAGATAGTAAATAGATATATAGATCATTAAATAGATACACTGATAATTAGATATATGAATAAATAGATAAATAGATAGATAGATACACTTATAAATATATAGATTAACAAATTGAAAGACAAATTAGTAGACTGATAGATAGATAGAAAAATATATAGACAAATAGATAGATATAATGATAATTAGACAAATAGGTATATAGATAGAAAGATAGATAAACAAATATTTATACACATAGTTAGGTAGATAGATAATAAAATAGATAGATAAATAGATATAAAGAAAAATATCAAGTTATAATGATAGAATGATATTTACATGGATAGATAGCAAGATAGAAAAAAAGATAAATTGACAGATAAATTGACAAATAGATGGACATATAGATAAATAGATCGAAAGTCAAATGGATAGATAGATAATTAGAAAGACAAATATATAGATATATAGATAGATATTTAGATTGGTAGATAAAATAACAGATAAACATATTAATAGATAGAATGATAGATAAATAGATAGATAGATATATAGATAGATAGATAGACAGATAGACACACATATAAATACAAATATATATTGACAAATAAATAGAAATAACTATAGATAGATAGAAAGATAGACACATAGATAGATAAATAGAAATATAAATAGATAAATAGATAGACCGATAGATAGATATATATATATATATAGTCAGATAAATAGATAGAAGATATAGTTAGACAGATAGATAGATAGAATGATAGATATATTGATTGTTTCATTGATAGATAAATAAATAGATAGCTAGATAATAGATTGATTGATTGATAGACTGATAAAAGATAGATAAATAGATAGATAAATAGATAGATAAATAGATAGATAGATAGACTGATAGGTATAAAATGATATATAGACAAATAGATAATTAGATATATTATCAGATTTATAGATTGATAGATAGTTAAATAAATAGATAAATAGAAAGATAGATAGGCAAATAGATAGTCATATATATAGACATATAGATAGACAAACAGATAGAAAGATAGATAGATAAATAGAAAGCTAGATATATAGATATTTGGATAGATAGAGATATAAATAGACGGATAAATAGATGAATAAATAGAGATATAAATTGACAGATAGATAGACAGTTAAATAGATAGACTAATAGATAGATACATAGTCAGATTGGTAGAATGATTGATAGACATTTTGATAATTAGATAAAAAGATTGATATATAGATTGATAGATAGATTATTAGTAAAATTGAAAGATAGATTGATAGACAACGATAGATTAATTGATTGATAAATAGATAGATATTAAGATATACAGATAGTTAAACAGATATAGACAAATAGTTAGATAAATAGATTGCCAAATATATAGATAGTTAGATAGACATATAGATAGACAAATAGATAGAAAGATAGACAGACAGATAGTTAGAAAGAAAGATAGAAAAATAGTTAGATAGATAGATGGACAGATACATAGAGAGATAGATATATTGATAGATATGTAGATATATAGATAGATACAAAGATACATAGACAAATAGATTGACAAATAGACCATTAGATTGATTGATTGAAAGATAGGTAGACAAATAGATGGACCCATAGATAATAGATAAATATAGAGATAGAAAGATACCAAGATAGATAAATATATAAATAGATAGATAAATAGATATATAAATAGATAAATAGATAGCGAGGTTATTAGAAAGAAAGAAAGATAGATAGATAGATAAAAGGTAGATAGATAAACAGATAAACTAAAAGATATAAAGTGATATAGATAGACAATTAGATAGGCATATAGATAGACAGAGATTTAGACAAATAGATAGACATATAGACAGATAGATAGATCGATAGATAGATAGATGGATATATAGATAGACATATTGATTGACATATTGATATATAGATAGAAAGATAGACAGATAGATAGATAAATAGATAGATTGATAGAAAGATAAAGATAAAGATATATAGATGGATATATTTATATATATAAACAAATATATAGTTAGATAGATAGCCATATAGATAGATAGATACATAGATAGACAGAAATATATATACATATACAGAAAGATATAAAAATAAATAGACAAATAGATAAATAAATATATAGATAGATATATAGAAAAATAGACAGACAAATAAATAGATAGTTAGTTAGATATATAGATAGATAGATTGATATATAGACATATAAATAGATAGATGGATGGATGGTTAGAAATATAGATAGACATAAATATACAAAAAGATAGGCTGATAGATAGATTGACATATAGACAAATAGATAGATAAATATATAGTTATGACAAATAAATATATAGATAGAAAAATAAATAGACAGATAAATATATAGAAACATAGATTGATAAATAAATAGATAGAAAGATAGATAGATACTTAGTTAGATAGGTAGATAGATAGACAAATAGTCAGATAGATAGATATATATATATACACACAAACATATAGATTGATGGAAAGATAGACAAATAGTTAGATATATACATAGACAAAAAGATAAAAAGTTAGAAAAATAGTAAGACAGAAAGATAGCCAGAAAGATATAAAGTTAGAAAAATAGATAGACAAATAGATTGACAGATAGTTATATAAATATATAGATAAATAGATTGTTTGATTGATTGACAAATAGATAGATAGATAGATAGATAAATAGCTAGATAGATAGATTGACATATAGATAGACACATAGATTGACAGATAGTTAGACATATAAATATTTAGATAGATAGATAGATCAAAAGTTAAATAGATAGATATATAGATAAAGAGAGAGAGAAAGATAGATAGACATATAGATAAATAAATAGATAGTTAGATAGATAGATAAATGTACAAATATATAGATAGATAGATAGACAAATAGATAGATATATAGACAGATATATAGATAGATAGATAGACAGATATATAGATATATAGATATATAGAAAGGCAAATAGATACACTGAGGTAGACAGATAGATAAATAGATTGATAGATATATGCATATACAGATTGATAGACAAATAGATAAATAGATATAAATAGATATAAAGACAAATAGATATACAAATAAATAGATAGATAGTTAGATATATAGATAGATAGATATATATACATATAGAATGATAGATAAATAGATGGATGGATGGATGGATCAAAATATAGATAGACAAAAAAATACACTAAAAGATAGACTGATAGATAGTTAGGTAGATAGACAAATATATATATAAATATATAGATATGACAAATAAATAGATAGATAGATATAAAAATAGTTAGATAGATGGATAGACAAATATACACACACACACACACACACACACACACACACACACATAGAGATAGATATATTGAAAGATAAATAGTTAGATAGATAAACACATATAGAGATAGATTGATAGACAGACAGATTGATATATACATAGATGGATAGCTGGATAGATTGATGGATAGATAGATTGATAAATAGACAGTCTGATTGATTGATTGAAAGAATGATAAATAGATTGATAGATAGATAAATATACATATAGAAAGACATACAGATAGATAAATATATAGATTGATTAATAGACAGATATATAGACAAATAGATAGAGATATAGATAGACAATTAGAAAGATAGTCGATAGATAGATAGATAATTAGATAGACAAATAGATAGACAAATAGATAGACAAATAGATAGATAAATAGATAGAAATATAGATAGATAGATAGAAAAAAATAGATAGAAATATAAACAAATAGATAGATAGGTAGATAGATAGATAGATAAACAGATAGATAGTTAGTAAGATAGACAAATATATAGACAAATAGTTTGACAGATAGATATACATATAGATAGATAGATAGATAGATAGGCAGATAGAAAGATTAGTAGAAAGACACATAGATAGTTAGATAGATAGATAGATAGATATATAGATAGATCAATAAATAGATACACAAATAGTTAGTTAGATATATAGATAGATAGATAGACATATAGTTAGAAAAAAAGTTAGATAGAAAGATAGATAGATAAATAAATAAATAGATAGAAATATAGATAGATAGATAGATAGACAAATAGTTTGACATATAGATTGACAAATAGATAGATAGCTAGATTGACAAAAAGTTAGACAGATAAATATATAGATAGATAGATAGACAGACAGATAGATAGATAGATAGATAAAAAAATATACATATAGATGCATAGATAGATAGATGGAAATATATAATTATATAGACATATAGATAAAAAGAAAGAAAGAATAATAGAAAGATTTATAGATAGACAGATATATAGATGGATAGTTAAATATATAGATAGATAGATAGATAGACAGATAGATCGATCGATAGATAGATAGTTAAATAGATAAACAGATTTATAAAAATATTAATAGACAAATTGATAGATTGATTGATAGAATGATTGATCGATCGATTGATAGATAGATTAATAGAAAGATTGATAAATTACGTTATAGACAAATTGATAGATAGATTAATAGAATAATTGATAAACAGAGCCATAGACAGAAAGATAGATCGATAGACCGATAGATAGACAGATAGACCGACAGATAGACAGACAGATAGAAGATAGATAGATAGATTAGTTATAGATAGGTAGATAGACAGATAGATAGACAAACAAATAGTTAGATGGATATATTGATAGATAGATAGATAGATAGAAAAATAGACAGACAGATAAAGAATCAAATAGATAAATAGATAGATAGATATATATACAAAGAGATTGTTAAATAGATAGACACACTGATAGATAGATAGATAAAAAGTTAATTAGACATGCAAATACAAAGTCATAAAAAGATTGATAGACAATTAAATAGACAAATAAAAAGACAAATATAAAGATAGATAGATTGACACATAGATTATTGGATAGATTGATAAATAGATATTTGGATATATAGACGGATAAAAAAACATATAGATAGAAAGATGGATATATAGAAGGTTAGATGGATGTATAGATAGACGGATAAATAGACAATCTGATAGATATTTACACATATAAATAGATAGATATATATATATATATATAGTTAGATTGATAGATGAATGATAGATGAATTCATAATTAGATTGATCAGATAGATTATAAAAAAATTGATAGATAAATTGATAGATAGATTGATAGATAAATAGATATACAGATCAATATTCTGATAGATAGATTGATAGATATACTGATAGATAGACAAAAAGATAGCCATATATATATATATATTCGACATATAGATAGACAGACAAATAGATAGATAGATAAATAGACATATAAATAGATAGATAGATATAAAGATATATAGATAGATAGATACATAGATTAATCGACAGAAAGATATATAGATAGATGTGCACATAAATAGACAGATAGATAGATAGATCGCTAGATTAATAGATAGACAGAAAGATAGATAGATTGGTAGACAGATAGATAGACAAATATATAGAGAGTTTGATATATAGATATATAGATAGAAAACACATATATAGTCAGATAGACAGATAGATAACATATATATAGACAGACTTATAGATTGATACATAGATAGATAGATAAATAGATAGATATATAGACAGATACATTGACTAACATATATATAAATAGATAGATAAGTAGAAATTTATATAATTTGATAGATAGACATATATAAAGATTGATAGACAGAATGATAGATAGTCAGATAGATCTATAGAGAACCAGACAGACAGATAGACAGACAGATAGTTAGTTAGTTAGTTAGTTAGTTTGACTAATAGATTGATAAACAATTAGAAAGACAAATGTATAGATAGACAATTGAATATATACAGAAAAATAGACAGATAGACAATAAGATAGATAAACAGTTAGAAAAATAGATTGATAAATAAATAGATAGACTAATAGATAGATAAAAAGATAGATAGACATGAAAATAGAAAGTCAGATAAAAAGAATGATAGACAAGTAGATAGACAAATAGAAAGATAGATATAAAGATAGATAGATTTACACTTAGATTGTTGGATAGATAGATGAATAGATCATTGGATATATAGAAGGATAGATAGACAAATAGATAGATAGATAAATAGACAATCAGATAAATATATAAACAGATAAATAGATAGATAAATAGATAGATAAATAGATAGATAGCTAGTTAGATTGATAGATATATTTATAGATAGATTCATAATTTGATTGATCGATAGATTATAGGCAGATTAATAAAGAAATTGAAAGATAGATTGATATATAAATAGATATACAGAAACATTTACTGATAGATATATAGATATATAGACATATATATATATATATATATATATATATATATTGATAGATATATTGATAAAGAGATAGATAGACATATAGAAATACATATAGATAGATAGATAAATAAATAGACATATAGATAGACAGATAGATAGAGAGAGATATTGATAGATAATTACATCGATTATTAGATAGTAAGATAGATAGATAGATAGATAGATAGATTGATTGTTAGATAGATAGATAGATAAAAAAATCTAGACAGATTGGTAGACAGATTGATAAACAAATATATAGAGAGTTTGATATATAGATGTGTAGATAGACAAAAAACTAGAAAGATAGACAGACAGATATATATACAAATAGTGAGATAGACAAATATACACATATATAGATAGATAGACAGATAGATAGATAGATAGAAACATTTATAGACAGACTGATAGATAGATACATAGAAAGATAGATAGATAAATAGATAGATAAATAGATAGTTACATTGACAACATATAGATAAATAGATAGATAGATAGAAAATTTGATAATTTAATAGACAAACATATATAAAGATCGATCAACATAATGCTAGATAAATAGAATGATAAATAGACAGATAGACCGATAGATAGACATATAGAGAGAGAGCAATATTGATAGACAAATAGACACATAGATTGACAAAGAAATAGATAGATGGATATATAGAGAGACAAATGGATAGATAAATAAATAGACAGACAACAATACAATCATATAGATAAACATATAGACAGACAAATAGACAAACAGATTGATAAATAGATAGATAGACTAGTAGATAGATTAATAAAAAGAAAGATACACATGCAACTATAAAGTAAGATAAAAAGATTGATAGATAGGCAGATAAACAAATAGAAAGAAAGATATAAAGATAGATAGATTGACACATAGATTGTTGGATAGATAGACGAATAGATAGTTGGATATATAGATGGATAGATAGAAAGATAGATAGATAGACAGATAGATAGATGGATCGATGGATGGATAGATAGATAGATTAATAGACAATCAGATAGATATATACACAGATAAATAGATATATAGACAAATATATAGTTATATTGATAGATAGATTCTTAATTAGATTGATAGATAGATTATAGGTAGATTGATAGACAAATTGATAGATAGATTGATAGATAAATAGATATACAGATTGATATATAGATAGATTGACTGATATATATACAAATAGATATATGGAAATATAAATATGTAGAAAGACAAATATATAGATATATAGATAAAGAGATAGATAGATATATTGGTAGATAGATAGATATATATATATATATAGTTAGTTAGATAGATAGATAGATTAATTGAAAGATTGATAGATTGATTCATAAACAAATTGATTGATAGATTGATAAACAAATTGATATATAGAGCCTTAGATAGACAGATAGACATATCGATAGATAGATAGATGTACAAATAGATAGATAGATAATTAGATAAACAAATAGATCGATATATATATATACAATTATATATATAGGTAGATAGATAAATAGATAGATTGATAAATATATAGACAAATAGATTGACACATAAATAGATAAATAAATAGATAGATTGATTGATTGATAACCAGATAGATAAATAAAAATATAGATAGATACATAAATAGACAGATTGATAGACAGATATATAGACAGATGATAGATAGATAGATACATAGTTATACAAATAGATAGAAAAATAGATAGATACATAGTTATACACATAGATAGAAAAATAGATAAATAGAGAGATAGATAAAATATATAAATAGATATATAGATAGATAGTCAAATTGATATATATACAGATAGACATATAGATATATAGATAGATAGACACGTGGATATATATATATATATTGATAGATATATAGATAGACAGATAGATTGGCACATAGATAGAAAAATAAATAGATATATAAATAAACATATAGATTGATAGATAGATAGATAAAAAGATATATAGATAGATAGATACATGGATAAATAGAAAGAAAGATAGACAGACATATATATATATATATATATATATATATTGATAGATAGATTGATTGATTGACATATAGATAGACAGATTGGTTGACAGATAGATAGTCAAATATATAGAGAGTTAGATATATAGATAGATAGACATATATATATATATATATATATATATATATATATATATATATATATATATTGATAGATAGATTGATTGATTGACATATAGATAGACAGATTGGTTGACAGATAGATAGTCAAATATATAGAGAGTTAGATATATAGATAGATAGATAGATAAATAGAAAGTTAGATATAGTGATAGATATTCAAATAGTGATATAGATAGACACATATATAAATATATAGATATATAGATAGATAGTCACCAATATAGACAGACTAATAATATATACATAGATAGATAAATAGACAGATAAATTGATCGATAGACTACTACATACACAGACATATAGGTAGATAGATAGAAAATTAGATAATTAGATAAATATACATATATAATGATTGATATACCAAATGATAGATATCCAGATAGACCCACAGATATATAAACAGACAAATAGATAGATAGATAGATAGAAAGATAGATAGATATATAGATATATAGATAGACAAATAGATAGAAACATATATATATATATATATATATATATACACACACACACACACATGGATAAATAGATAGATAGACAGACATATAGACAATCAGATAGATAAACAGATAGAAAGATAGATAGACAAATAGATAGATATACTAATTGATTAATAGATAAAAAAGCAGATAGACATGCAAATAGAAAGTGACATAAAAAGATTGATATACAGGTAGATAGACAAATAGAATGATAGATATAAAGTATATATATATTGACGCATAGATTGTTGGATTGATAGATGAAAAGATAGCTGGATATATAGACAGATAGATAGACATATAGATTGAAAGATAGATAGATAGATGGATAGATGGATGAATAGATAGATGTATAAATAGTCAATCAGATAAATAAATACACAGATAATTAGATAAATAGTTAGATAGATAGATAGATTGATTGATATATATATTCATAATTAGATTGATAGATAAATAGATATATAGATTGTTATATAGATACATATACTATTTTATATATATAGACAGATAGATAGATAGATAGTCAGATAGATATATAGAAATATAAATATGTAGAAAGACAAATTGATATACAGAGATAGAAAGAAAGAAAGATAGATAGATAGATATACAAAAAATAGATAGATAGATAGACAGTTAAAAAGATAGATAGATTTATATATAGATAGATATACAAATAGAAAAATTGATATATAGAGTGTTGAAGTTATAGTTAGATAGACAAATAAATAAATAGATAAATAGATAGTCAGATAGATAGATAGATAGATAAATAGACAAATAGATAGATAGATATATAGATATATAATTAGATAGATAGGTAGATAGTTAGATAGATAGACAAATATTTAGATAGTTAGACGGATAGATAGATATATAGATAGAAAAATTGATAGATAGAAAGGGAGATAGATAGAAAAATAGATAGAATGTTATATAGATATACAAATATTCTAAGACCTAGTACAATTAGAACCAATCATCACAGAATCTAGAGCAAAAAAACTTTTTTAAGCATATGTTCGCTTTCTACAATGTGATAATTGCATATCAATACAATTACTAAAATTTTTATGACCAACTTTTATCTGCCTGGCTGGCCTGGACTAGAAATATCATCCCACGGCTCTAAGAAAAGTCTAATATCCAATGCTTTTATTACCTACATCAATGAGCAATGTACAATGATGACTAGACCAGCCCGAGCAATTATATATTCAAAAGTGTGTCTGCGTGTAAATAGGTGTGTACGTATGATAACATATACATAACTACAAATAAATATATGCACCTACTTATGTATATATCTGGTATATACGTATCTATATACTATAGTATAAAATTACATATATACCGAGTATATACCTACATATATCCTACAATATAAAAGTACGTATATACCAAGTATATACATACATATATACTACAATATATAAGTCTGTATATACTGAGTATATATGTACAAATTTACTCGGTATATATGAACATATATACTTGGTATATACGAACTTATATACTCAGTATATAAGTGTGTTTATACCAAGTATATATGTACATATATACTACAATATTATATGTATGTATATATAATCACATAGCCTTAGATGACACACACATGTGTGCTTTAATGCAAACACACGTACCATCAAAGACAAAAGAATATAATAATATAGGACTTAAAAAACATGCATATAGGTCTCTAAGGCATGGTCAGTATTTCTCATTCTTTTTTTTCTAGTACTCCACGAAAATAGAGAATATTGCTACACACACATGGAGCATAACATACTACATTTACAACCCAATAACCGATAACAATGAGTCACAGATTAGAACTATGATGATGCATATCAGCACAAAATAAGAGTATTAAGAACAAACCTGCATTTGCATGGAATTAATATGTATGGTTCATATCAATGCTTCATATAATAAGGTGTTGTTCCCACCACCATGGAGGCCCCACTAAGGCTTTTACATACCTAAAATAGACTAAAACTCTACCCAAAAATTTCGGGGACACGCATACATATTTACAAATATATAAAAATCGTTATTATAGACATGAAAAAATACAAATTAAAGTTGATTGTCATACAGCTTCAACTAAAATTTAATTGAATAATTTAATATTTTTATATTAAATTGAATAAAAATAGAAATAATAAATATTAATTTTTAAATTAAAAAATTCATTTAATAACTTATTCTAATATAATATTTTATATAACTAAAACAAAAAAATAACAAATTTATATTACATCTTATTAATCAATGTATCTACCGATAGTGCATAAAGTATAATCTATCCATGCATTGACATTGCTTTCACTCTCTCAACTCCTCCGATCACCAACTTTCTATTGCAAAAAAGTTATCCGGGTCATGGTGCGTCATGTCTATTGAAAAATCCCTTCACTTATAAAAGCATCATATGGGAAACAATGTGATACCATATCTGTAAGAAATTTAAACCACTAAATCTAATCAAAGTAAATTAAAAAAAGCTATGGTTTGATAAATATATATTACTGCAATAAATATGTACATATATACTAGCATTTCACTCGTACATATATTACTATAGTATATGTACATATAAACTACAGTATTATGCATACATATATATTGAGTACATATATACTTAGTATATATGTACATAAAATACTATTGTATTTTATTTACGTATATACTGACTATATACGTATGTATATACCACATTTGTTGTTGTTGTTGCTGCTCCCATTTCCACTATCGCTCCTTCCAGTGTCATTGCCACTACTGCTGCCGGTGCTACCCCTACTACCACTACTGCCAGTGCTACTGCCACTACTGCCACTACCATTGCTGCTATCGCTGTCGCTACTGCTACTCTATATAAATGCATACAAAGTTATAAACAATTATATAGAATTACATATGTGTATACATATATGTATACATCATTAAAAATAAAGTTATATATATTATATAGAGTTTTTTATAGTTATACAAATATTTATATATAGTTATACACATATAGTTAGACATTATGTTGTATGTTTTTATACATATCATTATAAATATAGTTCTATGTGGTTATACATATAGTTACACGTATAGTTTAACTTATATTTATACATGTATGTATATATTTTTTCATATAATTTCATATATTTATACACATAATTATATATAGGTATAGATATACTAAAATACATTTTTTATACTAATATATAAAAATATATATTAAATATAAGTTGTTAATTATATATTTAAATGTAGTTATGTATAATGTTTTTATAGTTATACATATAGTAAGATTGAATTATTTATAGTTATATGTTATTATACATATAATATATATAGTAATTTGAAGGGCAAATTAGAGTGAGTATCTCATATTTCGACTGCTCGTCCATAATAAAATTAATAAAAAATAAAAACAAGGTGTGAACTAGAAACAAGCTAAAATTATAACATTTTCTTTCATGCTGATGTATAAAGTTCCATGACATGTAGCTTAGATGAAACAAGGTGTAAACTAGGAATGTTGATATGTCAAGTGGGTTGGCTGACAAAAGCACGACATGATTCATTAATGTTTGGCACAGTATGATTCATCCATGTTTGACCTGGTTCATAGTCATGCTGAGCTAGGTGGGTCTGACCATGCCTTGTGTTAGGTTTGGCATGGCTCGTGTGCCTGACATTGTAGCATGACCCATTAGCATAGGGGTTTTAGAAAAAGTAGTTATTTTTTTTAATGGTTGTTGTTGCCTTGTTATCTAAAATATTTATACCCATTATAGGTGAAAATATTTCTTAGTCATTGGATTGCATTTGACCGCTTATTTGTAAAAATTTGATAGCTTTTGAGTTTTTGCCCTAAAATATGTGAAATAAAAAAATAATTTTTAATTAAAAAAATTTTCTATAAATATTTAATTGATATATTTTTATATTTATATTTATATTATATTTTTTTCCTCTTTTTGTTATTATTATATTCATTTTGTATCCTATCTGTGCTATTTTGTTAAATAATTTATAATTTTAAATTATCTTGTATGTCATATATGTGTTAGTTTCAAGAGTAGTTGACTTTCAGGCACAAAAATATGAGGTACATATCTAAAGTATTTAATACACACAAAAACTTAAAGTATACATTGTGATTATGTTTAAAGATATGTGCCTAGGTATACACACAAAAATTTGACTGAAAGGTTCATATTTGAAACTAGGTTTTCTCTTATAATTTTCACTCATTTGCCTAAGAAACATAAAAATAAACAAAATTTAGTAATATGTATGTACTTAACAAAATCAAAAAAAAAATAGTTGGGGTGTCGAAGAAGATTTCAGGTAAACATAAATGAGCTATAGAATCTTTAAAGTTGGATCAACATCAAGTTAATTGACCATCTTCATTTATCACAATGAATTTGTGAGAGAAGATGTGATGAAATTGATTATTAACTTAAGTATTCTGGTTAGATTTTTGGAAGATTCTAAAATAATTTCTATTATGCAAATTTACTTTCGATCTACTTATCATAGAATTCTTAGTCTTATCTCAACTAGAAGGAATAACATTATAAAATATTTTAAATTAAAAAAATAATTAGTAATTAAGAACTTAGCAAATAGAATGGAGGGTTGTCCTTGAAGTTGGACTTCTAGACTAGGCATGAATCATGATGATATTGTATTTGCATGTCTCACCATTATGTCAATTTTTATGTATAAAATTAATAATTTTTTTCTATCCAGTCAGTAGATCAGAAAATTACGATTAGAGTCGCTGGCCATAAGATTATCTAGCTCTTTGGGAGATATTATTTGCTATAAATAAGCTGCAACTGCATCTGTCATTTTCTCCTAGTATAAACACTAATTCTTAGGTTGTCAAATATCCTAATTTTTGGATCATCATGATTAGGAAATAAAATATATCCACGTGGTCTATTGAATCATCTAAACTCAAAGTAAATTTTCTTTCTTTGTAAGTTAGATTCTCTTTAGAGTCAATCTGATTTATACTTTTTGATACATATAATGACTCAATCAGAATATTATCATAATTTAAACCAATAAGTTCAGTTGTAGCTAATACATGTCCATGTCACTTAACTAGAGGTCCAATCCAAGTGGGATAATAGAAGAGTAAGTAAAAGTAATGGATCCAAATATGTTTTATGGATTCTTATTCTTCAGACTCGCTAAAAAATAAATATGCTCAAAAAAATAATGTTAGTACTCACTAATATTATATCATACTCTTATTATAAAATGAGGATCCTTTTTATATACTAAAGTAACGAAGAAAGATTAAACTCAAAGTTTTTGGTTTCATCTTATGTTTTATGGAGATATTATGAAAAAATAAATGTTTTTAAAAATTATGAGGAAAGTTAAATGTTGTATCTCCATTATGCATGATCTGATAGAGTATAATGTAAGAAATAATATAAGAGGGTAACTATTTGATGAGTTAATTTTTGGTTGATTTATAGATTATCTAAAATATTTCAATTAAATATTTATTCTTTCTTTTTACTTGTCCTATTTTTGTGAAAGATTGCAACATGGGAAGTCTAATGGATGATTTTATGATTCAAATAGTAAATGTTATAACTATTTGATACATATATTTTAATATATGATTATTTTTTAAATATTTGTATTACATTATTTATTTTACTATTTTATAAAATAATGTTAAAAAGTATGATATAAAGTGAAATAGAAATAATTCCTACATGATGCACATGTTTCTTTTTCTTAGTATAAATTCTAAATTATGGGTGGTAAATTATTTAGTTTTCAACTCGTGACTAGGAACTATAGTAAATTACTAGACTATTTATTGTGTCATCTGGACTCAAGGTAAATTACCTCTCCGTGGAAATCTCACTTTATTCAAAGTTGATATGATTTATATTTGTCAGAGCAAATGATGATACCATTCTCATAGGTGGGTAATCATAATTTGATCAAATAAGTTCATATGTAGCTAGTGGTGATCCTCTCTAGTCTTTTATAATTGGAAATTTAAATGGGGTTATAGGGGAATGAGGAAAAATAATGAGTCTGATTAAATCTTTAGTTTATTATTCTTCCTGAATTCACTAAAAAATGAGTTTGCTTTAAAAATATTTCATCACTCTTTAATATTATCCTAGACATTAATGAAAAAATACTTGTACTTTTTTATATACTAAAATAATCAAGAAAAATAAATAAAATAATTAATTTTAGAATCTCTAGAAAACATGCTAAATAATTTTTATATGATTCAAAATTTGAAAGGACACGCTGTCAAAAATGATTGAAGAATACATAAACACTTACACACACTATCACACACTGTCACATACTTGCGCACACACTATCATACACTATCACACACTTGCGCACACACTATCACACACTCGCATACACATTGTCACACACTTGCACATGAATATGTACATATGCGCATGAAATTGCACACATTGTTACACTTTGCACTTTTCACCATCTACATTGATGTAGTTGGCATCGACGTACATCTCATGCAATGGCCATGCGATGGAGAGATGAGAGGGCACACATTATGTGTGCCTTCTTTGGAAAGAGGTATTGTACACGCATGCAATGTTACGCATAGTGCATCTGTGATTGTGATGTTACTATCTACATGCACTTATCTCTCTACAAAACATAGTATTTGTGCTCTTTAAGGTACTAGCTCTAATAACATGCTGACCATAAATTCAAAATATCAATACTACCCATGAAAAATAATGTACAATGATGTATCCTTATATAATGGGCAATATGAATTGGGACAGCTCATATGTCGAGTATTCTCATATGTAATAAAATAAACAAAAAATACAAAAAAAAATTGTAAAACTATAAACAAATGGAAACTATAATAACTATTAAAATAATATATATTAAATAAATAATGTAGATTTTGATTATTTTTTAGATATTTGCTCATGTCTGGTATTAGATCTCTCTTTGAAATATTTAGTAAGATATTTTTTTTGTCCGTCAGATCTGTGTGAGCAGGTATTCATTCGATCTGATACATTTAGAAGAAAAATGAAAGCTCACTAGAGATAAAATTAGAAAGAAAGGATATTTTATCATATTGATTGATAATTATATAGGTTTTACTTGTTTTTTTTTTAATTTTAAAATACAGTTTTTTTATTTTAAATTATATTTTTTTTTATTTTCAGTCATTTCATAAAAGATATAAAATCATCTTAATTAAAATATAAAAAAATAGTAGAAGTAATAATGTATCAGATAGTTTTCATATTTTATGTATGAATCTTGAGGTTATATACCAGACTTCATGTACGGACACATAATCATGGAATTAGATTTTAAAAAGGATGAATAGATATTTGATTGAGGCAACTCAGATTTTTAATCGAAGTATTTTGAAATGGTCTTCTGGAAATGTATTAATCAAATCTATTTTATCAATTGAATATTTTTTTTATCACTTCTTATTATATGATTTTATAAATCATTTATTTTGGAAAACGAAATTATTTAATATCTTTCAGAGTATTTTGGTGTGTTTGTTTTGTTATCTTTTTTTCCTATGACAAGATAAGGTAATACCTAGTACTTTGAGATTTAATTTTCTTGGTTAATCTAGTATCTAAAAAGTATGCTAGTAATTTTAACCAGAATATAATTGAGTATTAGTAAATATTAATATTTTTTTAAGTTTGACTCATTTTTAAACAAGCCTAGAACAAGAGTCCATATAATATATGTGAGTAAATTAATTTTTAGTCTTTCCTGAGCCTCCAATTTAGGTGGGATGATCACTCATCGGTTACAATTGAATTTGGTTCACTTAATGATAATATTTATATGAAATCATCATATTGACCAATAAGTAAAGATCAAGTTAACTCTAGAGAGAGTGAAGTTTCACAAGAAAATAAATATCTCTCGAGTCCATACAACTTGGTAATCCTCGGGTCTACTCTAATTATGGCTCATGATGATTTAGAGACCACAAGACTTGATTGTATAAAACATAGAGTTTGTATTGAGAAGAGATACGCATAGCATGTTCATAGCATCTAAAAGTCTCCCATGTAGCCATGTGTTCTGATCATCAATTCCTATTATATTAGTCTTCTAATCACTCTTCAAAATAAAGTGAAGATTTATACCCAGCATCATATTGTATAGGTATTTTTGTACTGTGATACTCATGTCTCATTCTCAAATATTATCTCATTTAAGATGATATCATGTCTTATGATTGCCTCTCTAAGATATGCCATAGGTGGGTGTTCATTATGAAAACATATCTAGATGAGGAGATAAATTATAATAAGATAAGATGTATTGTCAGCAGGCTTACTCATATATTTTATATTGATTATTAAAATATTTTTCTCTAAATTTTATAAAATGGCCATCATAGAGATTTTTATTTCATTGGTGGCCTCCCGCAGTTAGAAATAATCTTTATAGAGATATCTAACATGCCATGTCAAGTGAAATGTCATTTTTTAGGCTTAGTCTTTCCATTGTGTCATGCCTAGCATTACATGGCTCTGAAAATGGCAACCTAGTATGGCTTGTCGACTGCCAGAATCATGTCAGGCCAAACCTTGACATGCTTGCACACAATGCATGTAGCAACCTAAATTCATTCCAATCTAGCATGTATTCATTTTAGGCTAGCATGACTGCATGAATTCATTCTAGACTAGTAGGGGTTCATTATAGGCTAGCTCTATTTATTTTGAGTTGGCCCAGGTTCATTCTTGACTAGCCCAAGTTCATTCTAGCCTAGCTTGGAATAAGGGTGTCAAATGAATCGGGCGGCCCGGCCATGACCCAGATCAGCAGTGCCTGGCCTAGCATGGCACGGTCTCGAGCCAAGCCACCCCAAGGCATGGTTTGTGGCCTGCTGGGCCGGCACGAGTCGTGCCTCGTGTCTGTGCCAACGCATGGTAAACCTTTGTGGGAAATTTTATTATTTTTTTTAAATTTGACCGCCCCATCACGGGTCAGTCTATTTTTTAAAAAACATTCGGTCACATGATTAATTTTTTTCTGGTTTTCCTCTCTTTGTCATTGAACATGGTGAGCACGACTGTGCACTTTGTTGTGCCTATTAGGCTGCTATGACTGGCACGGAATGAGATTTTAACCATGCACATCATGATCGTGCTAAGAAAAAGAGGGCCATGCCTGTATGGCATGGCCCGCTTCACACCTCTAGCTCAGATTCACCAAGCTAGCTTGGATTCATTCTAGGCCAGCTCAACATCATTCTAATTTCTAGGATAGTATGAGTTCATTCTAGGCTAGCTTAGGTTCATTTTAGGCTAACTCATATTCATTCCATGCTAGGGTTCAATGCTAGTCTAGATTTGTTCGAGGCTAGCTTGCATTCTTTCCAAGCTAACTTGGGTTTATTCCAGAATAGCCTACATTCAATTTAGACTAGAGGTGTTAAATAGGACATCACATGCTGGCATTACTCATTTTTTCACAACATAGCATGGTGGCGTTGTCCACCAGCCCAGTAAGGCATGGTGAGCACAACAAAGTGCACTGCCATGCCCGACTGTGTTGAACGGCAATGATGCACAGAAGACAGAAGTATTTAAAGTTTTAAATAATCCAATTTTTTTATTTTGAATTTTAATTAACTTGTGATTTTAAAAATGTTACTATTTTGAAAATTTTGCATTAGTTTATTCATTGTTATTCTAAATAATATAAGTTAAATCGTGATTACATTCTAGTTAGAAGATAAAATCATTATTTTTTTTAGATTTAATAATTTTGGAAGTAGAAGAGAGAGATTAGAGAGAGAGAGAGAGAGAGAGAGAGAATGTAGTTTAAAATACATTTAATCACTCGATATGATATATTTTCCAAAAAGAAGAAGAGGTCTTTGTGATAATCATCATCACGTGTTTTAGGCCGTTGGATTGGAATTTTTTTGTCCCAGTGGACTTCTTTGATTTACTGCCCACTGGTTCCCACAAATGACAGATCAGACATTGTTATCACTTAGCACTTAACACGGTGATTCTAACATGTGTAATAACTTTAACTGATATGTTTTATCAACTATATGTTATAATTGTTGCAATTGATATTAATGTGTTCCATAAACTTAAATGATATTAGATTATCTTTGTTACATTGTAATAGTTTTTTTTTGCTTTTTTTTTATTTTTTCTTGTTCTTCTAAAACTTCTCCCTCAATTCTTCCTCAACAAAAATATTGAAAAAGTGCTATTAAAAAATTAGATTCTTTTTATGTCATCTATTTTTACTACAAAGAACAAGAAAACAATTCATCACATACACTTGTGGTGTATGTGTGTTTGTGTGTGTTTGTCTGTGTGCGTGTGTGTGCATGTGTTTCTTATGAAAGTTCTGAAACTTGAAAATAAAACTCAATTCACTTAGGTAGATGTTTCGATAGAAAGAAATTTGGATATATATATGCTTACTTACATGCATGCATCTGTGTGTGTGTGTGTGTGTGATTCTCATAGATTTAAGGATTAATTATGTGTAAATATGAATATAAAGTGCATATACATTTTGTAAAAGGTGTGATTTACAAAGTGAATATTTTTTAAAATATATATATGAAGTGAAAATGTTAACAAATCATTTGGGTAATAATAAATGGGAAAATTATACTTGGTTTGGGAAAATGAATAAGTAATGTTTAGTGGTACTAAGCTTAACAATTTTTTTTGTCCCACTCAAACCTAGCTCATCTTATCTTTTGGGTCATTTATAAATTTTGAAGGGTTGGGGTCGAAGAAGGTAAGATACTCGTACTAACAATATTGTGTCACAACTAATATAAAAAAAATTATGTTTATGTATCACAAATGAAAAATATATTTGTTTTTTAAATTAAAAAAATTGATATTTCTTACAACAAATTGAAAAAATAATAATATCTTGGTGTATTGAAAATAATCAACCTGATTCTATCATTTATCATAATATGTATGTATGTATGTATTTATTTATTTATTTATTTATGTATCTAAAAAATCGGCAACCCTCTTTTAAAAAAATATATAAAATAAAGATATGGGTAATGGGTTAGATCATATAAGAATCCAACTTGCTTTTTATAAAAATCAAAAATATTTTATAATTTATATTTTTTATTTTTAATTTTATATATATGTACATATATATATATGTATGTATATATATGTATGTATATGTATGTTCTATCTATATATTGTTTATATACAATATATATGTGGTAAGTATATGTATATATATATATATACACTATGGGTCAGATTAAATAGGAATCCAACTTGCATTTTTTATAAAAATCAAAAATATTATTTAATTTTTATTTTCTTATTTTTATATTATACATATAAATAAATCATATATATATGATATATACAATATACATACATACATACTTATGTATATATATTGTGTTTGTGTGTGCATATATATATATATAATTTATATATACATATATATATACAATAGATCTATATGCAAAAAAGTGTGCGTATATATATGAACAATATATATCAAAAAAATAAAAACCATCCAGAAATGAAGTAATAGGGCATACTTTTCTTTTGATACCCGATAGAGTTCTTCAAACTGATGAAAAAGATGGAGATGGAATCACAGGCACTAGCATGGAAAGATTAGTGCGCATAGTTTTGAGTTGCGTATGATTATTGCTGAGCAATCACATGAGTTCTATGTGAATTGCATTACATGATCATAATCAAATTAATGGAATGACTTACCAGTAAAAGACGACTGCATTCTAATAAATCTTCTTCTGATCGGCATCACTACCATGCATGTTGCGGAGAGAGAAGTTTTGTCTTCCAGAGGCCCCGTCAAGAATCGAAGCCCGTTGGAGTTGGAGTCTGGTGAGGGTTTATATATAAGGTGAGATAAACTACAGAAGTGAACACCGAGCCTCTTGGAGATGCTCTTAAGCATATGTTAGAGTTAAAATCCATATATTTGTAAACTTCATTTTTTTTATACATATATGAATAAAAAATGAACTATATATAACTAAATAAACAATAAATAATTATATTTACATAAAGACTCATTTTTCAATTCATTTATTTATACATATATGTTAGAGTTGAATTGATGATAAATATCTTTCTGATATATTTTCAAAGATTTACAAATATTTACATAAAGACTCATTTTTTTCAATTCATTTTTTCATACATAAAGATTCATTTTTCAATCAATTTTAGGATTTACATATAGTTATATTTTTTTATACATCTATATTTATTACATATATATAGATTTACATATATGTATAGATAGCTAAATAAATAATAAATAATTATAATACATAAAGACTTATTTTTTTATTTATTATCAAAATATTTTAAACAAAGCTCATGTGTGTGTAGCAAGGTACACATGAAAAACAAACACCATGCAATTTTTTATTAGAAAATTAATTAATAAATAAATATATAAACAACTTCAAAAAATAGATGTTTATCTTTATAACTAGACAAAAAAAATCAAATGGCAACAAAATTTACAAACTTCATATAGCAAGACACACATGAAAAGATGATTGGTCTTCAAGCCACACTCCTAAGTGTTATAAAATACTCTTTATGTTAAAAAATATATAAATATATATATTTTATTATTATAAATTTTTAAGAATTCATATTAATTTTTTTAAAGATAATATGAAATAATTTTAAAGGCATAAAATTTCATATTATTTGATATTATTTATAATTTTTAAAATTTTAAAAATTACTTAATGTCAGAAGATAATTAAAAAAAGTTATAATTTTTATTTTAATAAAGACTAAATATTAAAAGCTAATAGTAAAAATATTACTAAATTGTTTAATTCTTATAATTTTAGTAGGAAAAAACATCAATGTATTTATTTTTAAATATTAATTTATTTTCTTTTAAATTAAAAAAAAATTTAAAATTTTATTATATTTAAAGATTTCCAAATTTTGTATTTATTATTTTTATAAAAGTTTCGTATAATCATAAAAATTTTTTTATACATTATAATAATATTAATATTTACTAGTTTATTCGTCAATTCAGATTTTTTTGAAAATATTTTTTTTATCATACAATGAATTATTTTATATTTATATTATTATAAATTTTAATGTATGTTAATTTAATTTGTAAAATATTGATAGAAATTATTATACTTATTGAATTAATTATTTAATGTTACTTTAATACAAATTATTAAGTTTCTTAATTAAACATTTTAGAAAAATTTTTTGTATACTTTTTTAAAAAATTAATACATCATAAAAATAGTTATTTTAGTCCTTATTAATATAATTATTTGTTGTATTTTTTTATTTTTTAAATTATTTATTTATAATATCCTTTTTATATAATTTTACAAGGAGAATGTTTCTTTCAAGGACCACTCATCTATAGACCATTAACATACATTTAATAAACAAAATTAAATAAAATATAAAAACTAAAAATAATTAAAAAAAATAAATAATAAAATATTGGCTAGTGAAATTCCATCACTAAATTCGTCCATATGTTTGGGATTTAATTAGCTAAGGAAGTTCCATCACTAAATTCGTTGCTATATTTTGGATTTAATTATCTAGGGAAGTTTTGTCGCTAAATTCATAGATATATTCTAGATTTAATTAGCTAGGGAAGTTCTGTCACTAAAATTCATCGCTATATTTAGGATGGAATTGGCTAGGGAAATTCTGTCGTTAAAATCTGTCACTATATTCAGTATGTAATTAGCTAGAGAAATTCTATCGCTAAATCTGTCGCTATATTTTGAGATCTAATTACCTAAGGAAATTTCGTCAATAATATCCATCGCTATATTCCAGAAGTAATTAGCTAGGGAATTCCGTCGCTGAAATCTGTCGCTATATTCCGGATGTAATTAGCTAGGCAAATTCCATTGTTAAATCTGTCTCTAAATTCAAGATTTTATTAGCTAGAAAAATTTCATCATTAAATCCATCGCTATATTTAGGATTTTATTAGCTAAGAAAATTCAATCACTAAATCCATTTCTTAATTCCCCGCTTTTCTAGGGTGAAATTTATGAAAAATATTTCGTCACTAATCCATCGTTAATCTTTCGCTAAATTCCCCACTTTTCTTGAGCAGATTTTATGAAAATATTTTGTCGCTAATCCATCGCTGATCCATTGCTAAATTTTCCGCTTTTATTGAGCGGAATTTACGAAACATATTCCATTGCTAATCCATTACAAATTATTAATTCAATGAAAAATCATAAATCTCTTGCTATTCCCTAGCTATCCCTCGCAATTTAGCTAGGAATTGATCCCTAACTAAAATTTTCTAGCTAAATGAACATTATCTTGTAGTGTTACATCTACATGAACATGAACAAAAATATTATTATAAAGGTTGAAAATTGATAGATATATAGATATAACTATATATTGACAAACAAATAGACATTTAGATAGTTATATTGATATATGGATAGAAAAATAGATAGATAGTTAGATATAAAGAAAAATAGATAGACAGACATATAGATAGATAAATAGATAGATAGAAAGATAGATAGATGGATAGATTAATAGATAGATAGAAATATAGTTAGACATATAGATAGAAAGATAGATAGATAGATATATAGATAAAAAGATAGACTGCTAGATAGATAGACAGACAGATAGATAGATAGATAGACATATAGATTGATAGTTGATAAAAAGATATATAGACATGTAGATAGATATTAAGATAGATAGAAATATATACACGTAGATACACACATATATAGATAGGGAGATAGAGAGATAGATTGAATGGTAGATTGATTGATAAATAGATAAAAAAATAGATAAAAAGATAGAGAAAAACATAGATTAATAGATAGATAGATAATTATATAGACAGATAGATAGACAAATAAATAAAAAGATAGATAAATATATAATAGTTCGATAGATAGACAAGTAGATATGGAGATAGAAAGATTGATAGATAGATATATAGATAGACAGATAGATAGAAAAACAGTTTGAAAAATAGAAAGACAAATAGACAGATAGAAAAATAGACACATAAATAGATAGAAAGATAGATAAACATTTATATAGACAGACACACAGAATGATAGATAAATAGTTTGATACACATATTGATAAACACGTAGATAGATAAATTAATAGTGAGATAGATAGATAGATAGATAGATAGACAGATAGATATACATGTAGATAGATAGATATATAAATATATATATAAATATATAAATATATATAAATATATAAATATATAAATATATAAATATATATATATATATATATATATATATATATATATTCATAGATAGATAGATAAAATGATATTAAGATTGATAAACATATTGATATAATGATTGATTGATAAATTGATAGATTTATTGATATGCATAATGATAGATTGATAGATAGAAAGATAGATAGATATATAGATAGATAAATAGATAGAAACATAGATAAACAGTTAGATTGACAGATAGATAGATAAAATATAGACAGATAGATAGAAAGAAAGAAATAAAAATATATAGATAAATAGAGATATAGATATATAGATAGATAGATAGATAGATATACTGATAGTTAGATAGATTGATAGACATTTTGATAGATATATAGAGATATTGAAAGAAAGATCGATATAAAGATTAATAGATGGATTGTTAGACAGATTGATAGACAGATTGATAGACAGATTTATAGACAGATTGATAAACAGAGTTATAGACAAATAGATAGTTAGATAGATAGATGTTAGATAAATAGATAGATAGACAAATAGATAGACCTATAGATAGATAGATAGATAGATAGATTTATTGATTGATTGATTGATCGATAGTTAAATTGTTTATGCACACACATAGATAGATAGTTAGATAGGTAGGTAGGCAGCCATGTAATAAGTCAGTCAAGGAGGTAGACAGATATATAGACAAACATATAGATATACAGACATGTAGAGAGATAGTCAGAAAGTCAAACAAACAAATTGAAAGAAAGAAAGATAGATAACAAAAAGACAAATAGACATATAAATATGCAGTTTAATAGACAAATTGATAGACAGTTTGATAGACAGATTAATTGAAAGATTGATAGACCACTACAATAAAAATCTCAAATAGCTTGGGAATTTTCCCTAGCACAATGGGTTATTTGTATCACTAAAGTGGATATAATGATGGAATAATGATGGAACCTTTCCCAAGCTAAAGTGCTCGTTGCTAAAAAATAACGTGGGAAAGAGTTCCTAGCTGAAAAATTTCAGCAACGAAAAATACCCTAGCTAAATTAATAATTTCCCTATCAAATTTTTACCTTAATTTGAAGCTTAAGAAAATTTCCTATCTAAATTAGCAAAAGAAAAATCCCTAGCTAAATTACCAAGGGAAAATTCACTAGCTATTTTCATTCAAAAAACTATTTTCACTAATTTATTTTTTTTTCAAAAAATTTAATTAAATAATTTCATGTTTTTATATTAAATTAAGTAAAAACAAAAACTATAAATGATAATTTATAATTAACAAAAATTAAAATCTGTTAATATATTATTCTAATACAATATTTTACATAGTTAAAACAAATATATAATAAAATTTTATTATATCTTATTTATCAATGTATCTAACGATAGTGTATAAAGTTTAATCTATCCATGAAATTGACATTACTTTCCCTCCCCCAGCTATTCTGGTCATCATCTTTCTATTCCAACAAAGCTATCATAGTCGTGGTGCGTCATATCTAGTGAAAAATCCCTTCACTTTTATAAGCTTCATTTGGGGAACAATGTGGTACCATATCTGTATGAAATTTAAACTAGCTAATCAAATCAAAATAAATAAATAAAGTTATGTTTAGATAAATATATAATATTGTAGTATATATGTACATTTATACTATAGTGTATATATTTGTATATACTAAGTATATATCTACGTATATACCAAGTACATATGTATGTATTTATTGAGTATATATGTACATATATATTGAATATATATGTATGTATAATACTATAGTATATATGTACATATATACTCAGTATATATGCAAATATAATATTGTAGAATTATATGTACTTATATACTATAGTATATATGTAGATATACTGAGTATATATGTACATATATACTATAGTATTATACTTACATATATATTCAATATATATGTACATATATACTCAATAAATACATACATATGTACTTAGTATATACGTAGATATATACTTAGTATATACAAATATATATACTCAATATATATTACATATTTACTATAGTATATATGTAAGTATATACTATAATATTATATGTATATATATATAATCAGATAGCCTCGGATGACACAAAGCTACAACAAATTAGTATTACCCCATTTATACTTCACAAAGATGGCACAAAACTTCACTATCAAAATAAATAAGAAATGCAAAGATTATTTAAATTTAGGATAATATCTCTGAAAACTCTTAGAGGAAAACCCGTAAGACAAGACACAAGCCAGGCTTGGTGCATCAAAGTTTGCATCTTGCCTCCCCGTAACCAGAACTCTCTTCTGGTCCCAAGGTCTATAAGTGTGTTGCTTTGCCCTGCCATGACGGAGCTGACAAGCTAACAAAAGAACTAACATATGAAATAGAGATAGATTGTTAGTAATGGTAACCATCAACAAAATAATAAGAAACTTGAACATAGAAAAATGGAGCACTCTACCATGCTCATGTGCAACACAGGATGATGAAAATATTTTTTGCATAATAATTTTGAATAAATACATTCTACGCAACCCTTGTTTTGCATAGTTAAAACAAAAACATAATAAAAGTTTATTAAACCTTTTTCATCAATGTATCTAATGACATTGCATAAAGTATAATCTATTTGTGAAATTGACGTTCCTTTTTCTACCCCATCTCCTCTGATCACCATCTTTCGGTTGTGACAAAGTTATCCTAGTCGTGGAGCATCATGTCTTTTGAAAAATCCCTTCACTTCTACAAGCTTCGTATAGGGAACATTGTAGTATCATATCTATATGAAAATTAAATCAGTCAATCAATTCAAATAATAAATAAAAAAAGTTATATTTTGATAAATATATAATACTATAGTATATATGTACATTTATACTATAGTGTATATGTACATATATACTATCATTTCACTAGTTACATATATTACTGTAGTATATATGTACATATAATTCTATAGTATTTTTGTACATTTACTATAATATATATGTAGATATACTGAGTATATATGTACATTATACTATAGTATATACGTACATATATATTAAATTATATACATAAGTATATACTATAGTATATAAGTACGTATATACTATAGTATATAAGTACGTATATATAGTAGTATATAGGTACGTATATACAGTAGTATATAGGTACGTATATACAGTAGTATATAGGTACGTATATACAGTAGTATATAGGTACGTATATACAGTAGTATATAGGTACGTATATACTGTAGTATATAGGTACGTATATACAGTAGTATATAGGTACGTATATACTGTAGTATATAGGTACGTATATACAGTAGTATATAGGTACGTATATACTGTAGTATATAGGTACGTATATACTGTAGTATATAGGTACGTATATACTGTAGTATATAGGTACGTATATACTGTAGTATATAGGTACGTATATACTGTAGTATATAGGTACGTATATACTGTAGTATATAGGTACGTATATACTGTAGTATATAGGTACGTATATACTGTAGTATATGGGTACGTATATACTGTAGTATATGGGTACGTATATACTGTAGTATATAGGTACGTATATACTATAGTATATAGTATATATGAACATATATACTCAGTATGTACATATAAGAGATATACTAGCATTTCTCTTATCTGCACATATAAGAGGAACCTCTCATTGAACCGAGAAACTATTTCAGAGTGAAACTCTTTTCTAAATCTCTCATTAACATCCTAACATGTCCGATACAACAGAGACATTCTAATTCAATGATCAAAGAATGCATATCATGTTTTCGTGTAAGTAAATAATGAGCAATGAAATGGAACTCAACATGACCATGGTACACAAACTCATGAGTGATGGTAGGGTTCGAATAAGTAAAATAACTAGACCACTACCTTCCATAGTTTCGATTGTTCTTGCAAGAATATTTGGAGTTAAGGCTTCAAAAACCAACACAATTGCAAGGGGAAAAAATGAGATATTAGCAGTGATGAGAATCTTAAAAATAGTATCTAAAAAGAAAAGAAAAGTAGAACTCACAAAATACACATACCATAAGTATTTTCTAGAATTCTTTCAAAATCCTTGTACAAGCAAAAGGAAACAACTCTACATTCAAGAAACAAAGAGAAGGAATCAGTTTTTTTTGGGTCAATCAGTCCCTTCATCATTAACTTTTTAATCTACTTTGCCAGTATTCTCTTGTGGCATCATCATGCAAGCATCAAATTCAGATGGAATTAAAAATCTAGTCAAATTTCTTAGAGATCACGGCATCAAATTTAGTATATACATACATATATAATCAGTATATCTACATATATACTAAGTACATATGATAATGAGTATATATGTACATATATACTGTAGTATATATGATACTGAGTATATATGTACATATATACTGTAGTATATATGATACTGAGTATATATCTACATATATACTATAGTATATACATACATATATACACACATAAATATAATCACATAGCCTCAGATGACACAAAATTGCAACAAATTAGTATTATCTCATTTATACTTCATAAAGAAGGCACAAAACTTCAGGGGCTAATCTTTCTAGTTTATCCAGCCATCTCTCATGTATTGCAGTGCAAGAGAAGTGTTAGAGACATGCATTCATGGGGATTGACTGAATTGTTGGCATTAACCATTAAGTTGTTAAGATCGCTTCCTAGTAAGAAAGGCATCGTGTCTTGGTCTTCCATGCTATGGATCAGTTGTTGACCAAGATGCCCCTGGAAAAATAGCTTTAATAGCCATAGTTCCTCATGTTTAGCCCATCGTCATCCATGAAACTACAAAAATACAAGAGAAGGAGAATAAGCAAAATGAACACATTTAATTGAATTTCATTAGCAATCGTAATGGCTATTAACATTTCAATAGTTTAATTCACAAAATGACCGATAATAAGTAGTCACAGATCTGAACAACGACAACGTAGTACTACACGAAATAAGAGTGTCAAGAAAAAACTTGCGTCTGCGTGGGACTAAAATTTTGTTTGACTCATAACTTCAGAAGCTAACGTACTATTCCTAACACCAAGAGGACCAGCCAAGCCTTTTTACATACCTATAATAGGCTAAAACTCTACCCAAAATATTTGAGCACACTCAAACATATTCATAGATATATAAAAATAGTAATTATAGACATGAACAAACAAAAATCTAAGTTGATAGTCATACAACTTCAAAAAATATCTAAAAGATGTCCAGAAATGATGTTTAGAGAGAGAGTGTGTGTGCAAACATAAATAGCTTCAGGAATAATGAAGATAATAGAAGCTTGGCCTCCTTTTGATCCAGAAGAGATAGCCAAAGATGGGACCCATGCATAGGAAGGACCCTGACAATGTCTGAAGGCTTTGAATCAAAATTTTTCATACATCTCACATCAGATGTATAGCAAAGATTGATTATTAGGTTATTTGGCAAAACAAAGAACAAAACTAGAATAAAGAAAATTGATACCTCAAAAAATATATCATATTGTTTTGCTACACATAGACAAAAATCAAAAACAGTTCAAAAATAATTATAATACGAAATCATCCTCATAATTAATTATTGAATGTGTGTTAGCCTCTCTTATTTGGTTTTGCAGTTGAATCTCGGAATGCTATTTATCGCGTCAATGCTACTAACTGTGACCCCATATAAGAAATCTACTATTGCATTAAATTCTTAGTTTCTTTCATCTCATCATTTATTTCTTTAATTTCTTGCTTTTCTTCATTCAAATGAGTAATCTACTTATCATTCTCTTCTTTCATTTCCTACATTTCATCTTTCAAATGAGTAATCTTCTCATCATTCTCTTCTTTCATTTCCTGCATTTCTTCCTTCAAATGAGATATCTGCTCATCTTTTTCTTTCATTTCGGTCTCCATAACTTCAAAGCATTCATTTGTTTCCATTACTTGTGGTTGGACCACCTCATTCACCATTATTGTGATATATAAATTAGAATCATTGCTGCTACAATAAAATTCCACTCCCTTCGTGCTGATGCCATACACTTCATTACTTCTTATGACCTCCTATGGTCTCCAAAGAGATAAAATCATAGTCAATTGGTTGAAGATCGATAGAACCCTCAACTTGTTTAGAAGTAGCTATCACACATTCCTCAATTAGTTCCTATGATAAAATAGAAAAAAATAATATTATAGATATACATAAAATAAATTTAATATTTTGCATTCCAAAAAACTTTCAAAATTTACTGTAGTACTATAAAAATTTTATTAATATAATAGATTATTATAGTAATAATTGGAGACTTGTTGTCAACAAACTGACCATCTAATTTCTTCACATGTATCTTTCTGAAAATCTCATAAAAATTGAGATATCGACCAAATTTTTCAGCCTAGAGTATGAATTTATTAAGTCATAAAATAAGAAATTATAAAAAATTTTAACAATATTAAAAAAACCACGTATATATTTTATTTATTTAGACTATTAGGAAAACCACTATATATATAAATGTTTAAAATTTTAAAATTGTACCTAATCTTGAGCTTGCTCAATGCTTGACTTTGATCCTCCTGTCTGGCGAGACATTTCTGTACCTTGTCTGGCTACCTCAGTTCATTAATATTTGCTGGAAATCTTTGATTTTTTCTTCACATCTGGCTCCTCCCAGTACTTAAACCATTTGGGCCAATCATCCTTGGATAAAAAATCCAGCCTTTCTTTATATTCTTCAATTTATGGACAATCAAAATACCATTCAGCATCTTTGCTATCCCATAATGACTTTATCTTTCCATTAAATTTTGGTAGCCATGTGCACAGATTCTATATATAAAAAAATCACAAAAGAATTTATATTAATAACAAGTGAATAATTATTTACTACTTGAATAATAACTAACATAATAGTTAACTAATTAGATAATTAATTTTCAATGCTTTTGTTTCATTATTTTTGCTTGAAAGTCATTAAAATTAGACTATTTTGTAAATTCAGAAACTTTCTTCCATGTGAATGCTTTAGAATCAATCTTTTTCTTGAAAGACTTTTTAATTATAGCCAAACACTTGTTAGATGGAATAAAACTATAAAAATAAATAAATTACATTGAAAAAAAACAAATCATAAATATATATAAAAAAAACAACTTACAGAAACATCATAATTTTTTATTCAAGTAATATTTATATATTTCTTACACCTCCAATCCACAATCTCAATTACTAACTTAGCACTGAATGTGGAGGAAGGCACAACATTTGATGATGTCGATGGTTTTATAAATCGAGGAACTATTGGTGTAAAATGTGATGTAGAAGATGGTAATATACAAAAAGTGTGTGCATGAAGGAAAATGGGTGGTGGGTTTATATCTAATAAAGCTTATAGTAAATGTGTCAATGATGATGATGGTGATGGTGATGGTGATGGAAATAGAGATGGTGATTGTGATGTTGAAGTCTTGATATGGTGGGTATGAGATGGTACTAAATTTGCTACATGGTGTAAAATACTAGATGAATTTGGTCCATTACTACATCCACAACCACCTCTACCATGACCATGTCATTTAGGTGTCATATGTTGTACAAAAAAATAAAAACATAGAACAAATAATAAAGATATGATGAACAACCATGCATTTTATAATAAAACACATCAATATATTTCAAAAAAATATAGAAAGTCTTTGATAGTGTAATATTATAATATAATTATAATAATTTAATTATCGGCATCACTATCATCCTCCAATGAATCTTCTGACATTTTGTATGATTCGGATAGAAGTTTCAACTCATTTTCAAATAGAAATCGATCATCTTCAATTTCTATTGGGCCACCATTTGAATCACATAAATTTTCTAGATCTTCATCTATATGTACAGACTCAATATTATATATGTCATCTTCTTGGAATGCAGGTACAATAGCTAAGTTTGCACTTCTTTGTTGAGATGTTGGTACCTCAAAATTGATCAATCTTTAATTTTGAAAATCATCCACCAATCACTCTTATCATGAGATAAACTCAGATATGTACAATAAATATACTTTAGTGGCATGCACTGCCATAATAAAAGGCTCATATTGATTAAATCTGTGTTTATGGTTAACATACACTAGCTTTTAATCCGAATGAATCTTTGCACCCATATTTCGTGTATGATAAAACCACTCATACTTTAATATAACAATCCTATTATTTTGGAGTCCGAGATACTCCTACTCAATAACTTCTGTGAGTTGACCATAATAATCAATCCATTTGGACTATAACTTTATCCTTTAATACATATAACACTATTAAAGTAGTTATACATATATAGTTATACACATATAGTTAAACAAAATATTGTATGTTATTATACATGTAATTATAAATATAGTTTCATGTGATTATACATATAGTTACACATAGAGTTATACTTATATTAATACAAGTAGGAATATACAATTTTTTCATTTAATTTTATATATTTATAAATATAGTTCTGTATTGGTATAGATATAGTAACATACATTTTTATATACTAATATATAAACATGTATATTAAATATATGTTGTAAATTATATATTTAAATATAGTTATGCATAAAGTTTTTATACTTATACATATAGTAAGATACAATTATTTATAGTTATATGTTGTTATACATATAGTATATATAGTTATAAATAGTTATATATAGTTAAACAAATAGTTATATATAAATATATTCATACATGTAGTTATAAGAAGTTATACATAAATGTATACAAAGTTATAAACAAATATATAGATTTATATATATGTATACATATTTACAAATATAGTTATATTTAATTATATAGAGTTTTATATAGTTATACAAATATTTATATATAATTATACACATATAGTTAAACATAATGTTATATGTTGTTATACATGTAATTATAAATATTTTTACATGTGGTTGTACATTTAGTTACACATATAGTTATACTTATATTTATACATGTAGGTATATATATTATTTCATATTATTTTATATATTTATAGATATAGTTATGTATAGGCATAGATATAGTAAAATACATTTTTATATACTAATATATAAAAATGTATATTAAATATATGTTGTAAATTACATATTTAAATATAATTATGTACAAAGTTGTTATAGTTATACATATAGTAGATACACTTATTTATAGTTATATATTATTATACATATGGTATATATAGTTATAAATAGTTATATATAGTTAAACATATAGTTATATATAGATATATTCATACCAAGTAGTTATATGTAGTCATACATAAATGTATATGAAGTTATAAACAAATATATAGATTTACATATATGTATACATATATGTATACATAGTTACTAATATAGTTATATTTAATTATATAAAGTTTTATATAGTTATACAAATATTTATATATAGGTATACACATATAGTTAAACATAATGTTGTATGTTTTTTTTTGATCAACGCTTCTTAACCTCAAATTACTTTCAAACACTGTTATGCTAGTTCAGGATATAAATCCCATGTGTTCATGTACATACGTGAGAGGGCAAGTACACTTCCAACAAGAAATAAATAGCTATCAGCAATATCTAAAGCCATCTATCCTATCAACAAGAAACAACAAATAAATTAATAGGTTCCATACATATTACTCACAATATTATCATTAAATGAAAATAATAATAGGCTAAAACAGGATGGCAGTCATCCAGTAATGTTTTTTGTATACACTTCTGTTCAAAAAACATGATGTACTTCAAGGTTACCCATATATAGCCATGCCATCTTGGCCCTCCAACCAAGAGTATAACCTGAATCTTGGCATCAAATAGGTCAAGCCAAGGTTGCAAATGCATGTTAGTTCTTAAATGGATATTCACTAGGTTTAGCAAGATCATGCATCACCCTAAAATTAACAGGCAAAGGAAATGTGTGAGAAACTGGTCAAATATCCCATTGCTGATGGCCAAGTAAAGATGAAAGGGCCATAATATCACTAGGAACAATCGAAATACTTGCAACAAGTGAGGTTGGAATTAGAGTTGATGGCAGCCTTGTAGGCTTTAAAGTGGATGGACTGAGAAGTTCATTGTCTTGTGGGCACCAATTGGGCATGTCATCATCATTGTCAAAGTGCTTCTTCTATAGCATTCTGTTCAGGAGAACTTTTTTTTCTTTCAGATTTAGCAGTGCATGAACCTTGCATTCGCTAACTTGTTTGTGTGTGGGAATCAATTGAGTAGAGACAACACAACAAGAAAATATCAATTTAGCTAGGGATCAATCACTAGCTAAATTGTAAAAGATTAGCAAGGGAATAGCAAAGAGATTTATGATTTTTTTTGAAAAAAAAAATAGCAACAAATTAGCAAGAGAAAATTTTTTGAAAATTCTGCTCAAAATAAAGCGAGGATTTTAATGATGGATATAGCAACAGATTAGTAACAGAAAATTTTCGTAAATTATGCTAAAAAAAGAGGGGATTTTAGCGACGGATATTGCGATGGAATATACCTCGCTAATAAGAGCATGAAATTAGTGACGGAATTAGTGACATATTTTCCCTAGCTAATTTTTAGTGACGGAATTAGTGACAGATTTTCCCTTACTAATAAAATTCATGATTTAGCGAAGAATTTTCCCTTGCTAATAAAATCCATGATTTAGCAATGGATTTAGCGAATGATTTTTCCTTGCTAATAAAATCCATGATTTAGCGACGGATTTAGCGACGGATTTATAGACGGATTTTCCCTTGCTAATAAAATCTATGATTTAGCTACAGATTTACCGATAGATTTTCCCTTACTAATAAAATCCATGATTTAGAGACAAATTTAACAACAAATTTTCTGTTGCTAATAAAATCCATGATTTAGTGACGGATTTAGCGATAGATTTTTCCTTGCTAATAAAATCTATGATTTAGCGACAGATTTAGCAATGGATTTTTCCTTGCTAATAAAATCTATGATTTAGTGATAGATTTATCGACGGATTTTTTCTTGCTAATAAAATCCATGATTTGGTGATGGATTTAGCGATGGATTTCCCCTTGCTAAGATTATATATGATTTAGCAATGGATTTAGAGACGGATTTTCCCTTGTTAATAAAATCCATGATTTAACGATGGATTTAGAGATGGACTATCCCTAGCTAATAAAATCTATATTTTAGCTATTGATTTAGTTAGCGAATGTCCCTAACAAATAAAATTCATACATTAGTGATGGATTTAGTGATGAAATTTCAGTAGAAAATAAAATCCTTAATTTTGCGATGGATTTAGGGATGGAATTTCCTTAGATAATTAAATTCGTAATTTAGCTTAATAAGGACTAAAATAACATTTTTTATGATCTATTAATTTTTTAAAAAATTATATAAACAATTTTTTTAAAATTTTTATTGAAGAAATTAAAGAATTTAAATTAAAGTAACATTAAATAATTAATTCATTAAGTATAATAATTTTTTCGATAATTTAAAAATTAAATTAACATTCATTAAAATTTATACTAATTTAAATGTAAATTAATTCAATGTATGATAAAATAGAAAATTTTTCAAAAATATCTAAATTGATGAATAAACTAGTAAATATTAATATTATTATAAGTATTAAAAAAATTTTATGATTATAGATAACTTTAAAAAAAAATAAATAATACAATTCTAGAAAATTTTGAAATATAATAAAAATATAATTTTTTCAATAAAGTTAAAAGAAAATAAAATAATAATTATAAATAGATATATAAATGTTTAATCTTACTAAAATTTATAAAATTCAAACAATTGAGTAATATTTTTACAATTAGCTTTAAATATTAATTTTTTATTTTATATTATCTTTGTAAAAATAAATATGAATTCTTGAAAATTTATAACAATAAAATATAAATTTTTTTAGATTTTTTAACATTAAAGTATTTTATAACTTTTAGGCAAGTGGCTAGAAGACAAATCATCATTTCATTCATGTCTTATTATATGAAGTTTGTTAATTTCATACCTATTTGATATTTTTTTAATGCAAAACATTTTTTTATTGTTTATATATTTATTATTTAATTAATATTATAATAAAAAATTGTAAGGTATTTGTTTTTCATTTGTACCTTGCTACACGCACATTAATTTTGTTGAAAAAAATTTGATAGTAAATAAAATTAATGAGTATTTTTTTATTTTATACATATATTATTTATTTAATGTTTTAATAATTAAAAATGTAAATATTATCCTAAAATATACAGTCTCTCTCTCGACTTGACGCATCTCTAACAGAACTGAATTCCTCCTCATTCCGCCATTATCTCTCGATGCCGATTAAACAAAAATTCATTCAAGGTTTAAGTTTTAATTTGTTATTGATTTGAGGTACGTTCATCGATTATCATTGGATTGCTTAATCGAAGACTAATGATTTATATATTATTTTTTTATTTCCGAATTTCTTTTTTAATCACCATACGGTTTGCTTGGATAATGTATAAAAACATATACATATAAATGCTTAATACATTTGTAATATAATGTGTTGTCATTGTGTGGATTATAATGCTTGGATTCTGTTTTTATTCAGATGCGTTCATCAATTATGCGTTGTCATTTTCGAATTTCTTTATTAATCACCATACTCACCATGATATAATGCTTGGATACTATTTTTGTTTCCAAATTCCTCCTCATTCCTCCCCAATATATAAATAGTATATATACTTAGGTTTGCTAAATTTATATCTACAAAAATAGTATACATCAATATTCATGTGTATTTTATACATAACTAGTATACATACTTAGGTACATGACTTGATATCTACAAAAATAGAATACATCAATATGCACGTGTATTTTATACATGACTAGTATATATACTTAGGTATGCCGACTTGATATCTACAAAAAATATTCAAAAATAAAATAAAATTAAATATAATATAATATAATAAATCAAATAAAATAAATAAAATAAATAAAATAAATAAAGTAAATAAAGTAAATAAAGTAAATAAAATAAATAAAATAAATAAAATAAATAAAATTAATAAAATTAATAAAATAAATAAAATTAATAAAATAAATAAAATTAATAAAATTAATAAAATAAATAAAATTAATAAAATAAATAAAATAAATAAAATAAATAAAATAAATAAAATAAATAAAATAAATAAAATAAATAAAATAAATAAAATAAATAAAATAAATAAAATAAATAAAATAATAGATTAGCATGTCAAATTAAATTAAATTGATTATACTCGATTGATTCAGTTTGAACTATTCTACTAACTTCTAGAAAACACACTAATATTCACACATGTAATTGAAAATAATTGAGCAAGAGTTTCTCAATTCACTCTGAAATTTTCTCATGATATGTGTTGTTGTGTGCTAGGAACCCCAAATCACATTTATTTATAGGCAAGATTCCAAGTTTTTTAATTTTTGATGCAACATTTAGTAAGCCAACACATAGCTTTCACATGTCAAGTCAATCCTTGGAAGGTATACACATCATCATATAACAAGCACACTTTCAAGCACTTGGCATTAATGCAAAAGAACACATAGTAAGCAATTAATCAATACTTATCACTCATGTAAGCCAAGACATGGAAATCATACATACTAACACATGCTATTCATGTAAGTAAGCATGTGATAAGCTTGTAAGTCAACATATGATATAAAAATAATTATTCTTATTAATTTTTTCATAGACTTTATTGTAATTTTCCTACATGATTCATTTATATTCTTTTGGTTGCACTTATCTTTAACAAAGATTATCATGGTGTGTGTGTGTGTGTGTGTGTGTGTGTGTGTGTGTACAGATTTATATTTATCATGTATCTAACATTTTGCAAATTAAATATATCTCAAAATTATTTCAAACATAATAACTTCATATTTATGTTTCTTGAAATAAAATACTTATATTTCTAATAATTTCAATATTCCTTCAAAAGGTGTCTCTTAGTGTGTGATTCCTTATGATCTCTCTTGTGTTAGTGATGAGTGGACTTGTTGAATCATGTTTAGTAATATTAAAATAATGATTTCATACTTATATAATAAAATCAACATATAGCAATGTGTCATGGACACTCAAGCTAAGATAGTATAAAATATATGAACCAATCTTTTTTGTACATAATTATTATCAAGAATAATATTTTTAAAAACAAATAGCATGGTAATAAAAATCCGAACCAACAACTTGGTAGACTGATCGGAAAAAAATGATGAATACTCTAACACTAAAAATATGAGTCCGATCCTCATAGATGTTGGATATGTTTTCTATGGTGCTATCATTTATCATGTTGTTCAGATGTTGGGACATGTGTTTTACCTATTCTAATCATGAAGCCTCATAGCTTATATACGAGCCAAATAATAATTTTGGGTTGAGTTTGAGAGAAGGGTAGGTAGATAAAAAAAGTATAATACTTTATTCATTTTTGATTTAGATAGAGGATATAAAACTATTAAAAATATTTAGAAATTTTTAATGTTTATAATCCCCATAATGTCATGCAACACAATAGATTTTTTTCTACCAAATAATATTTTATCAACTTTGATTTATGATTTTAGCCACAACAATGTAGTTTATTATTACTCTAACAATTCAACTTCTACCAAATTTATATTAACTATAATTTATACCATTAACAAATGTTGATTATGAAGAGTTTGAGTATCTCTGTAACGTTGATGAATTTCATGCCATAGAAGAGTATTCTCCTTATGACAACATTAGTTAGGACACCCTTTATTCTACCGTCTTAATAACATCATCTTTACACCCACGGTAATTTTTCTGTGCTCCAATATGTTTATTTTAAACAATTTAAAAAATTAATAAATATGAGGAGTAATTATTAGTTGAACATTGTAGCTATTAGTTGAGTACCATAACTATTAGTTGTAACCTACAAGCTTGAATCTAAGTTTCATGTTTCACAAAATTTGTGGCCGATGTATCTTGTAATAAATAGTAATAAAGAATATAAAAAAAATATGAGAAGTATTATGGAAATGTATGTATCATTAATGAAACATTAATTTATAGTACTAGCGAATATATGTGAGTACTCTTTAATGTGAGTACTCTTTTATAGTTTAATATGATATAAACATATTTACTGATTAATTTTTAGTCCATAACATATATTATTAAATATTATTTCATATCCTAAATGAATAAAAATAAATTATTATAATTTCAATAACATCAATACAATATAATAAAAAAAAGTAACATATCATAAAAATACAGCAAAAAGAATTATAAAGAACATTAATAAGTTGTAAATAAAAATAAAAATTTCAAAACAATTGAGAATTATATTGTATTTTTATATTTTTTTATCTTGAGAAACTAGGATGAGATGATTCATATAGATTAAGAGTATTTATAGTTTTTTTTGTATTTATAAGTGAATTTATATTTTATTTAATAAATAATAATGTCATTTTATAATTTTTATTCATAATATTATATTATTGTGTATTTTTATTTATTTTATTTAGATGTTTTATTTTTTATGGGAATACCCGATATGTAAAGTTTCATTAATCATTAATATTCATTATGTAAAGGCATGAGTTTAATAAAATATTATTATTATTGAGTATTATTTTTTTATATCATCTTTTTTTTTCATTTTCATGTATTAATCTTCATTTTTTTACTATATATATATATATATATAGACATCCATATATATGAAAGAAATTTAGCAGAACATCTCTTCACTATAGAAGCAGTAGTAAATGGCCATTGAAAGTAATTTCCTACTCATGTGGAAAATTATAGAAATATAGTATTTCTTCTCTATCTCTCCCTCTCTCTCTCTCTAAACATTATTACTGGCCATATTTTAGATATTTTTGAAGTTGTATGACTATATATAAATATTTGTATAATTATATATATATAATTGTATAACTATATAACACTCTATATAATGAAATATAACTATATTTGTAAGTATGTATACATATATGTAAATTTATATATTTATTTATAACTATATATATTTTTGTATAATTATTTGTATGAATATATCTATATATAACTATATGTTTAACTATATAAAAATATATATAGTGATATATACTATATGTATAATAACATATATCTATAAATAATTGTATCTTATTATATGTATTACTATAAAAGCTTTATACATAACTATATTTTAATATATATTTTACAACTCTTATTTAATATATATTTGTATATATTAGTATTCAAAAATGTATTTTACTATATCTATACATATACATAACTATAGCTATAAATATATAAAATTATATAAATAAATATATATACCTACGTGTATAGATATAAGTTTAACTATATGTGTAGCTATATGTATAACCACATGTATGTATACATATATGTACATCTATATACTTGTTTATAACTTTGTATATATTTATGTATAACTAAATATAACTTCTCATATGAATATATATATATATATAATTTAATGTTTAATGATATATAGTTTTTTAAAACTATATATATTATATGTATAATAACATATAACTATACATAATTTTATATTATTAATGTATAACCTATATTTAAATATATAATTAACAACATAATTTTAATATACATTTTTATAGATTAGTATAAAAAATGTATTTTAGTATATCCATACCTATATATAACTAAATGTATAAATATATGTAATTATATGAACAAATATATATACATACATGCATAAATATAAGTTTAACTATACGTGTAACAATATCTATAACTAAATGTAACAATATTTATAATTATATGTATAAAAACATACTACACAATGTTTAACTATATGTGTATAACACTATATAAATATTCTTATAAGTATAAATAACTCTATATAATAAAGTATAACATTATTTTTAATTATGTATACATATATGTATACATATATGTTAATCTATATAATTATTTATAACTTTGCATACATTTATTTATATTATACTTATAACTACTTGTATGCATATATCTATATATAATTATATGTTAAACTAAATGTAACTATTTATAACTACTTTTACTATATGTGTCCTAACATATAATTAGATATGGGATAATACTATTTTTTTGCACCAACATGAAATAAAATGACGAAAGATATAATATCAACAATATGTAAGCACATAGCATTAGAATGTCCGTTGATCAGGCTCATATATGGTATAATACAAATAAGGGTCGTACTCTTACCTAAACCTAGCCCTTGGGCCTCAGGCTCAAATATGAAATTATGTATGACAAAAGATATAATATTTGATAGGTTTATATAGAAGAAATTTTATTTTCTTTTATATAATTTTTCATTCTAACACTGCACTCTCTATGTCTCTCTCTCTCTCTCTCTCCCGCTCCTCCTTCATACATTAAATGTCTTTTTTTTTGCTTTCATTTCTTGTGCATTATTATACTTTGCACCCTTTATCTAGTATAACTGCGATATCTATTAATCTTTATCATACTAAAATTTACGTTATCTATTAATATAGATTGTGCAACTGCATTGCCTCAATATTCACGATATTTAGATTTTAATTATTCATCGGTAAGTAATTGTATTTTATTATTTGTATATTTTGAACTAATATAATGTTTTATTTATAATAATGATTGGGCATTTTTTTGTAAATAAAATAGGGCAAAATGAGCTCAGATCATCTGTGGATGTACAGGAGGATTATTAATAGATTTTTTAATGAATATTTTTTGACTGGGCTTGAAAATTTCATCAATTTTGCAAGTAGTCAATTGAGATTGATGGATGGAGAAAAAAATAAGGGTACATGTAATCATCGAAAGTGTCAGAATATCCCTTTTCGTGATGCAAACACTATAAGATATCATTTGGGAAAATATAGCTTTGTGCCAAATTATTTTATTTGGATTTATCATAATTAAAGTAAAATGAATATGAATATTGACCAAAATGAGGGTATTAGAATCATTTGCTTATTGTGAAGAATCATCAAACACATACCATATAATAATCATGGAAGCTGCTGGTGCTGACTTCAATATGGATTACATGGATGAACCACCTAATCTTGAAGCTCAAAAATTTTATGAAATGCTTAAAGCTACAGATAAAGAGTTGTAGCCTGGTTGTAAAACATATTCGCATTTGTCACTTGTGGCTCGACTAATGAGCATTAAGTCAAAAAATCATATGTCTAAAAAATTATTTGATTAGGTGACAGAACTGATGAATGTGCTTTTTTCGGATAATAATTTGATCACTAATGACTTTTACAACACTAAGAAGTTACTACGAGGAATGAGTCTACCAGTGGAAAAAATTGATTATTGTTTAAATAGATGCATGTTATATTGGGGTGGTGATAGTGATTTTATCAACTGTAAGTTTTGTGACCATCCTCGATTTAGGAAGGCACCTCGTGTTGCAGAAACACGAAAAAAATAAAGGTTGTCTTTAAGAAGATGTATTATTTTCCATTAATTCCTCGATTACAAAGACTATATGCATCAAATGCTATAACAAATGATATGAGGTGGCATTCCGAGCATGAGGTTGAAGAAGGGGTAATGCATCATTCATCAGATTCATCTTCTTGAAAGTATTTTAATTATATACATCAAGATTTTGTAGTAGAAAGTCGAAATGTGACATGTTGGATGTTTTCATATAGCCTCTTATTGTAGAGTTAAATCATTTATGGGATGTTGGCGTGAATATATATAATATCTCAAAAAAGAAAAATTTCGTTATGCGGGCAGCCCTTATGTGGACGGTAAGTGACTTTCCTGCATATTCAATGTTATCTGACTAGAGTACTTCAGGACAATTCACATGCCCATATTGCATGACAAATTCTGATGCATTTACCCTCAAATTTAGTGGTAAACAGGCATGGTTTGATATCCATCGTAAGTTTCTACCTATGAATCATCTATTTCGAAGAAATAGAACTGCATTTCAAAATAATAAAACTGTGATGAAAGTTGCACCTGTAGTTCATTCAGTAATGAAATTATTACAAAGATTCATATTTTTGGTTTGAAGAATGTAAATGAAAAGGAAGCTACTGAAAGTAATGGACCAATAGGCAAATTATTTGGCTGGAGGAAACGTATTATATTTTGGGACTTGCCCTATTGAAAGTCCAATTTAATTCGCCATAACTTAGATTTTTTGCATATTAAAAAAATATATTTGACAATGTTTTCAACACTATCCTTAATGTAGACGAAAAGACATAACACACTTTCAAATCAAGACAAGTGCTGAATGATTACTGTTAGTGTCCTGAATTGAAACTGAATGAGGAAATAATAAAATTCCCTTAAGCTTGCTACACACTTGATAAGAAGGCAAGATAGATATTGTGTGAATGAGCTAAAATTTTAAAATTCCCTGATGGATTTTTCAAATATGGGTAGATGCATGGATATGAATAATCTTGATTTATTTGGAATGAAAAGTCATGACTGTCAGGTATTTATGCATAGATTAATACTAATTGCATTCTGTTAATTACTTCCACTAAGTATTTGGAAGGTCCTTGTAGAACTAAGTTTATTTTTCAAATAGCTAACTACAACCACAATAAAAATAGATGACATGGTGAGGCTGGAGAATGATATTCCACTTATTATTTGAAAGCTTGAACGGATATTCCCACCCAATTTTTTTAACTGAGTGGAGCATTTTCTGGTCCATTTGGCATATGAAGCTATGATTGCAGGGCTAGTGCAATTCAAGTGGATGTATCCTTTTGAGAGGTAAATACATATTTTGCAGTGTTTTATTATTTCATACTTTAAGTAATATTGTAATTTAATCAAATTAAAACCTAACATTGTGGTTGTATGTATCTTGATAAGTTGAAATTGAATGTTAGAAATAAGGAAAAAGTTGAAAGTTCAATTTGCAATACATATTTGGTAGAAGAAGCTTCATCATTTCGTTCTTATTATTTTGATGATAATGTCAATACAAAGAAAAGAAATGTGCTGCAAAATTATGAAGGTCATGTGATGGTAGAAAGAAGCAGTGAGTGTACGGAATTGGCTCTAAGGGAGTGGAATTTTGTTGTAGCAGTCATGCTTCTAATTCATCTGTCTCAGCAATGGTGGATGAGACGATCAAACAACAAGCATTGGAAACAAATGACCATATTGTAGATATGGAGACCAAAATGAAAAAGAAGGATGAGCAGATAACTAATTTGATGGAAGAAATGCAAGAAATTAAAAAAATTAAAATAGCATTGCAGTAGTAGATGTCCTATATGGAGTCACAGTTAGCAGCATTGGTGCATCAGAGAGCATTCTGAGATTCAACTTTGAATCCTCGTAGGAGAGGCTAGCATTCCCTACAAATTATGAGGATGACTGAGTATAAAAATTATTTCTGAACTATTATTAATTCTTGTCTGTGTAACAAATAATTATGATATTTTTTTGAGGTTTCAATTTTTTTTATTCTAGTATTGTTCTTTGCTTTTCTAATAAATCAAATTATGAATCTTTGCAGGACACATTATGTGAGAGAAAAGAAAAAATCCTAATTCAAAGCATTCGGATATTACCATGGTCCTTCCAATGCATGAGTCCCATATTTACCAATTTTAGATTTATCAAAAAGAGGGCTAGCTTATCTTATCTTTATTATTCTAAAAACATTTTATTTTTGCACTCTCTTTATCTCTAAACATAATTGCTGGATATCTTTCGGAATTTTGTTGAATCTATATGACAATCAACTTTAATTTGTGTTTGTTCATGCCTATAATATTTGTTTTAATATATATGTGAATATGTTTTTGTGTGTCTGGATTTTTTGGGTAGAGTTTTAGCCTATTATAGGTATGTAAAACCCTATATTCAGCAGCAGCAGTGGTGGCAGTAGCAGTAGTGGAAGTGGTAGTGGTGGTAGTGAAAGTGGCAGTGGCAATAGCTATGGTAGCACCAATAGTAGCGGCAAACGGGACATTAGTGGCAGCATCGGCCGCAGTAGCAATAGTGGCAGAAGCAGAAGCAGCAGCTGTGGCAGCAGGAGCTGAGGCAGCAGCAGCATCAGCATCAGCTACAGCAGCTGCAACGGCAGCACTGGCACCATCAGCATCAGCTGCGGTAGCTACCGCATCAACTGTAGCGGCAGTAGTGGCAGTGGTAGGGGTAGCATCGGTAGCTATGGTAGCAGCATCAGCAATAGTAGCGGCAGCACCGGCAATGGCAGAAGCAACAATGGCAATAGAAGCAGTGGCAGCGGTATTGGCAGTGGCTGCGACAGTGGCAGCAGCTATAAGAGTGGCAGCGGTAGCGAGAGCAGTAGCAACGACAACAAATGTGGTATATACATATGTATATAGTCAGTATATACGTACATATAATACTACAGTATTTTATGTACATATATACTGAGTATATATATGTACTCAGTATATATGTACACATAATACTACAATTTATGTGTACATATATTGTAGTAATATATGTACAAGTAAAATGCTAGAGTATATGTACATATTTACTGCGTCAATATATATTTATCAAAACATAGTTTTATTTATTTATTTTGATTTGATATGGTGGTTTAAATTTCATACAGATATGGTGCCACATTGTTTCCTATATGAATCTTGTATAAGCAAAGACATATTTCAACAAACATGAAACACCATGACTTGGACAGCATTTTCGCAGCTGAAAGTTGGTGATCGGGGGAGCAGTGGGAGAGGAAGCAACATCAGTGCATTGATAGATTAGACTTTATGCATAGTCTATAGATACATTGATTAATAAGATGTAATATAATTTTATTATTTTTTTTGTTTTAGTTATTTAAAATATTGTATTAGAATAAGTTATTGAATATTTTTTTTTATTTTAAATTTTCATTTATAGTTTCTATTTTTATTAAATTTAAATATAAAAGATTACATTATTTTTTAAAATTTTTGTTGAAAATGTATGACATTCAACTGTAATTTTTATTTGTTCATGTCTATAATAAATATTTTTATATATCTGTGAATATGCTTGTGTTTCTCCAAAATTTTTGGGTAGAGTTTTAGCCAATTATAGGTATGTAAAAAGCTATTATCATCAATGGTAGCCATGGCAAGTGGCGGCATCAGCGGCGGTACTGGCAGTCGTAGCAGTGGCGGCAGTGATGGCGGTAGTGGCAGTGCCGGTGGTGGCGGCGGTAGCGGTTGTAGTAGCGACGGCATCGGCTGCGACAGAAGCGACGATGGTAGTAGTGGTAGAGGCGGCAGCAGTAGCAGTGGAGGCAGCAGTGGCGACAGTAACAATGGTATTGGCAGTGACAGCGGCATGGTAGTAATGATGGTATTTACATACATTTAATACTGTAGTATTCTTTGTACGTATATATTGAGTTTATTTGTACTTAGTTTATTTGTACACATAATACTACTATTTATATGTACATATACTGTAGTAATATATATACGAGTGAAAAGCTATTATATATTTACATATATACTACATAATTATATATGTATCAAAACATAACTTTTTTTGTTAATTTGACTGAGTTGTTTAATTTTCTTACAGATATGATACCGTATTGTTCCTCATACAAAGCTTCTATAAGTAATAGGATTTTTCACTTGACATAACGTGACGTGACTCGGACAGCTTTGTCGTAGTATAAAAATGATGATCGGAGGATCAGAGGGAGAGAAAGCAGCATCAATGAATGGATATGTTATACTTTATGTACTATCAACAGATACATTGATGAATAAGATCAAATAAAAGTTTGTTATTTTTTTTTTCAATTATGTACAATATTGAATTTACATAAAGATTTTAAATGATTTATTTTTTGTTTATTATAAATTATTTATAGTTTCAATTTTTATTTAATTTGATATAAAAATATTAAATTATTTAATTAAAAAATTTTAAATATTTTTAAATTCTGAAATTATTTTTGAAAATATAATGGCTAGGGAAAATTCCCTTGATAAATTAGCAAGGGAAAAATCCCTTGCTAAGTTAGCTAGGGAATTTTCCCTAGCTAAGTTAGCTAGGGAATTATTAAATTTAGTGATGGATATTCCGTCACTAAATTTATTTGCTAGGGACTATATCCGTCGTTAAAATTTATAGACCAACACTTTAGCTCGGGAATCATCCGTCTTTATTTTTGTTTAGTGACGGAATATCTCATTTATCTTTCTAAATTAGCTACGAAATTTTTCTTTTTTAGCAAGGAATTTTTCTGTCGCTAACTTTTTAGCTAGGGACACTTCTGTCGCTAAAATCTAGCAAGAAGCAATTTAGATAGGAAACTAATCTATCGGCAATCCATCGCTATATCCCATTTAGCGACGAAAAATACTCATTTAGCTAGGAAATTGTCCCTAGCTATATGGGATTTTTCTTGTAGTGAAAGCGGAGGAAACCTTTTTAAAGCAAAATTAATATGGCACACTTTGAGGAGTTTCCATTGACTTGAATGGTGTCAAGGACTTGGTCAATGAACAATCAAGATTATAAAATTCAGCACCAGAATATTTCTTGAGATCGAGTCACAACATTCAGCATTTTGCCTCGTGAAGAAAGAGAAGTATCAGAAGCAGTTCCAAGATCAAAGTTAGGAAGATCATTGTAATCATTTGCAGCCATTTGTTTTCTACCAGCATAACCTAATGAAAGTAAGGTAGCCAGATGAACATGAGGAGCTGCTCGAATGGTTTGCCTACCAATTGTTGAAGTAGTTTTGACTTGTCATAGTCTTGTAAATGCAGGGAGTGAGGATGAATCATAAATTGAAGAAATTTGGATTGTTCTGTCATTGAGAGAAAGTTGGTGAGCCAAAGTTAGTCTATCATAGAAAAAGGCTGTTGATCAGAATGAGGTTGACTCATCTGGATATTCATGGAATTTATGTCAGTGTTTCCACCAGCAGCATGAAGGGATTAATCAACTATTTTGCTTATTCTTTGAAAAGCATCAAGAGAGTTGCGAGGTTTATCACTTAAAGAGGCAATCTAGCTCTCATATGCTTTAGGAATTTGGGGTGATTATCATTGACAGTCATGCCCTTAAAAAATCCATTCTTAGCAAGTATGGTGATTATGTTATGGCTTCGAGGGTAGACATAAAGATCAATACTATGTGAAAGTTGTGGAAAGCCAACCCTCTCATCTTTCTTGTACCCCCCTGCAGCCTCTTTCATGCTTGCCGGTTCAGAGTTCAACTTTGTTCTAAATCTCTCATTAACATCCTAACATGTCAGGAATGACAGAGACCTTCTAATTCAACGATCAAAGAATGCATATCATGTTTTCATGTGAGCAAATAATGAGCAATGAAATGTAACTCACCATGACCATGGTACACAAACTCATGATGAATGATAGGGTTCGAAGAAGTAAAATAACTAGACATTAAAAAACGATAAAGTTTTATTTTGCCGAGTAAGGGTAGAAAGAGTTACCTCAAATCAAATGCTCCTACATATAAGATAAGCGATGAAGAGAAAGCATTAAACAATAAATATATAAACAACTGTAAGAGGTAGCACACTTTTCGGTGATTTGAAATCGATTAAACATTAAAAAGAATAATCATTAATAAAAACTTCATACTTTTATAAATATACAAGTGTTTAGATATAATGTTGTGTTTAAAATATTTTTATAAATGTTACATATATATAATTATATATTTGTAACACTTTTATAAATATTATATAGGATATATATCACATTTATTTAAACATTATAAATATTTTATATTTATATAAAAATTTATATGTTATATAAATGTTTAGAAAAATGTATAAATATATTATATGTTATATAAATGTTATATAAAAAATATATAAATGGATAGTTTTATGTAAATGGTGTAAAATATTTATAAACATTTATTCATATGTATAAATATTTATATATAATAATATATGTTTATATAAACATATCAACTTTTATATATAATGTAATATGTTTATATATATTAAAGTATAGACATTTATATATAATGTCATATGATTATATAAATGCATAAAAGTTTATAAATAATGTTATTTGTTTATAATATTTTTGAAAACAAAAAAATAGAACCCATAAACATTGATTTTGTTTTTTCTTAAGTTACAGAAGCAGAAAACATTAAGCATACTTTTTTTATTAAGTAATAGAAACAGAAAACATAAAAAATAATTTTTTTATTAAGTTATAGAAGCAGAAAATATTAAGCATAAATTTTTTCTCTTAACTTACAAAAGAAGAAAACAAAATGTACATTTTATATTTAAAATCTATAAGACCCTAATTTTTAAACGGTTAAATAACAAAGTTTAAACTAACCATTTGCTATTTCATTAATGGCGAAGAGTTAACATCATATAAGTGATGTGAAAATAGAATAAAGAAGAAGAAAATTGGAGGACAATAAAAAATTAAAAACCAAATATTCTGTATAAATCAAACTTTGCCAATGGTAATGCAATTAAGAGCGGTAGAGAAATGTATATAGTATTTTGAAGGATAAGATCAATGATAATATTACTTGGCAACAAGAAGAGTTTGAATTTGTTGGTTGCTCACATAGTCTAGTTTCGCTTCTCCTCTCTTTCTTTTCGAAAGATAGAAAAAATGTTTGTGATTGAATATTTCTTAGTATGTTTTTTCACGGAATTAAGTCATTGAATTTGTCTCTTTTTTTTTATTAAAAAAAAGAGACAAAAATATATAAGTAAACTAAAATTATAAAAATTAAATAATTTAAATAAAAAAATGAAATAGATTTTTTTTAACTATAAATGATATTATTTCATAAATAAATTAAATAATAAAGTATTTGATATATATATATATATATATATATCTAATGGTGGTAAATTTTTAATAATTCAATTTATTTTTTATGATATAATATGAAATAATTATAAAGGAATAAAATTTCATATTATTTTATATAATTTATAATTTATATAATTTTAAAAATTATTTAAAGCTTAGAAGATCAATAAAAAATGTTATATTTATTATTTTAATAAAAAGTAGAATATTATAAGTTAATAGTAAAGATCTTACTCAATTGTTTAATTCTTATATATTTGAGTAGGGACAAAAAAAACTTGAATTAAAATCAACTTAGGGCCAGTTTGGTCGTGCTTTTTAAAAGTGTTTATTGGCGAAAAAATAATTTAAGTATTTTAAGGATAAAAAAATTTAATTAGTAATATTTTAAATAATTCTTTTTCAAACCCTAAAAAACAATAGAAGTGTTCTTTTAATAACCACGATGATATAGTTATTTTTTAAATCATCAAAATTTTTTTATGTAATTAAAACATGTATGTATTTATCTTTAAATATCAATTTATTTTCTTTAAGATTTAAAAAAAATTGAATTTTTTTTCTTAAATTTTTAAATCTTTTTGTAAATATTTTTTTAAAATATTACTATAATCAATAAAATATTTTTTTTTATTTTAAATATAGATAGATAGATAGTTAGTTAGTTAGTTAGATAGATCGTTAGTTAGTTAGTTAGTTAGTTAGAGAGAATAATAAACAAATAGATAAACAGACTGATAGTTTGATTGATAGTTATAGAGTTAGATAGATAGATAATTAGAAAAATAGATATATTGACAATTAGATAGAAAGAAAGATAGATAGATATAGAGATATGAAAATAGATAGATAGATTGATACACAGATCGACAATTATAATGATAGACATATAGATAGGTAGATAGATAGATAAATAGATAGATAGATACATAGATTGACAAATAGACTGATAGAAAGATAAAGATATAGATAGATAGATAGACTGATCAACAAATATGTAGATAGGTAGATGAGTAGAAAGACAGATATACAAATAGACAAATAGTTAGATAGATAGATAGACAGATAGATGGATAGATTGATAAGAGATAGATATATAGATAGATAAATAGATACATAGATTTACTGATAGACTGATAGTTCTATTGATAGTTAAATAATCAGCTAGTTAGTAAAATATATATATAGACAATTAGACAGATAGACACATAGATAAATGCACAAATAGATATAGAGATAGGTAGAAAGATAGATGGGTAGATAGATAGATAGATATATATATAGAAAAACTAATAAACAGATAGACATATAAACATATAGTCAAATAGATAAATATACAAATAGAAAAATTTATTGATAGATAGATAGGATGATAGATATAGTTATATAGATATATAGATAGATAAATAGATAAATAGATAGATAGATAGATAGACAAATAAATATATAATTAGATAGGTAGACATATTAACATATATATAGATAGATAGATTGATTGATTTTTAACCAAATTAACAAATAGATAGATTTACAGAATGACATATAAACATATATATACATAGACAAAAAAGTAGATTGGAGGATAAGGAAATAAAAATATAAATAGTTTGACACAGACATACACACACACATATATACATATAGTCTGATAGATAGATAGAAAGATAGTCAGATAAATAGATAGACAGATAGATAGAGACATAGACAAATTGCCTGATAAAAAGTCAGCTAAAAAGGTAGATAGATAGATACACATATAGATATATAGAAATAGAGAGATAAATAATTAGGCCGATAAGTAGATAGGTAGAAAGATAGATATATAGATAGACATATAGATAGATAGTCTGATAGACAAATTGATAGATAGCTAGATAGACATATTGATAGATAGATAGTTAGATAGATAGAAAGAAAGAAAGATTGATAGAAAGTTAAATAGATAGACTAATAATATACTGATAGTCTAATTGATAGTTAAAGAGTTAGGTAGTTATACAAATAGATATATAGACAAATAGATAGATAGATAGATAGATAGCTATACAGATTGGCTAATCGATAGACAAATATAATTATAGACATATAGATAGAAAAATAGATAAATAGATAGATAGATAGATAGATAGACAAATAGACTTATAGAAAGATAAAAAGATAGATAGAAAGGTAGATAGATAGACAAATAGAAAAAATAAAGTTAGTCAGATAAAAAAAATAGGTAGATAGGGAGATGGATATAAAGGCACATATACATATCGACAAATAGTAATATATATGGATAGATAGACCAATCTATAACTAAAAAGATAAATGTATAGATAGATAGATAGATAGATAGCCAGAAAGATAGATAGATAGACAGACAGATAGAAAGATAGATAGATAGGAAGATAGATATAATGATAGATAAATAGATAGACTATTAGATTGATTGTTCGATTGATTGTTAAATAGTTAGATAGTTAGTAAAATAGATATATAGACAAATAGACATATAGACAAATATGCAAATAGATTTAGAAATAGGTAGACAGAAAAATAGGTAGATAGATAGATATAAAGATATATAGATAGAAAGATATATATATTGACTAATAGACTGATGGACTGAAACAAAATTAGATAGAAAGATATATAGATAGAAAGATATATAGTTTGACAATTACAAAGATATAAAATTAGGTAAATAGAGATTTAGACAAAAAGACAAATAGATAAATATAAAAATAGAAAAATAGATAGATAGATAGATAGATAGACAGACAGATAGATTTATTGATTAACATATAGACAGACAGGTAGATATATAGATAGATAGATATATAGATAAATAGATAGATAGATAAAAAGATAGATAGGTAGATAGACAAATAGAAAAATAGATTTTTAGATAGATATATAGATATGTAGATATATAGGCAGATAGAAAGATAGACAAATAGATAGATAAATAAATTGATAGATATACTATTATGTAGATAGTCAAATATATATCACTAAAAAAAATCTAAAATAACTTGGAAATATTTTCTAACTAAATAATATTTCACTGTTGCTAAAACAGAATAATGATGGATTAATGACCGAATTTTCCAAAACTAATGTGCTCATCGAAAAGAATTAATGTTCAAAAAATTCCCTATCAAAAAATTTTTACCCACATAAAATTCCCTAGCTAAATTTATTTTTTCCCTTGCTAATTTTGATCGTATTTTAGATTTACAAAAAAGTCCCTAGCTAAATTAGCGAGGAAACAATAATTAGCTATTTTCATTCCAAAATTATTTTTACTATTTTATTTTTTACAAAAAAATTGATTACATATTTTTAAGTTTTTATATTAAATTAAATAAAAACATAAACTATAAAATATAAAATATAAAAGCAATTAATAAATTTTTTTGATACTATATATTACATTGTTAAAACAAAAACATAATAAAATTTTATTACATCTTCATCAATACATCTAAAGACATTGCATAAAGTATAATCTATTCATGAAATTGACGTTCCTTTCTCTCCCCTAGCTCCTCTGGTCACCAGTGAAGAAATCATAACCATATTTTTGTATCACACCTTCCTAAAATAAATAAAACATAAGCAAAAAATAATGACCCACCTCAAGTCTAGACCTTGATACTTTATTGATGAAGAATGAAAATGATCCACCTCGGCATGAACATGAACCATCATATTGAACATGAATGCTTCGAAAAATGAAGGAGCCCCAATTGGAGTGATCATCAGCTTCTACCAGCAAAATCCTTCTTTTTATTATTGTTTAATTAAAAAAATGCAAAACAAGACTATTTTTTTTCACTTTAATAAGAAGCACATGCAAAGCATGCCTGAAAAGCAAGAGTACACACTCATATTTTAAAATTATTAGAAATGAAAATTTTAATAAGAACTAGACATTTTTTAGATCCTCAAACCTCTGAACACAACTTTCTACCATTATCCCAACAAATCAAACTTAAGAATGGATGTAATGAGACCAATGTGAGATGGAAATCATACCCAAATAAGATTCTAGATCAGGTTAGGTCATTAGGAGTAACCCTAAATTTTTATTGGTGTCCATTATATATAACTACATCTACAACATGTATAACTACATGGTTCAGAAACTTAATATCCATTCATATCATTCATCTCATTCATACATATTATTTTGGATATTGGATAAATCTTTGTCATTTTCCCTAATATTTTAGGAACTTAAAATTACTTTTTTCAACCTTAAATGTATTTTTATTGTATTTTTATAAGTTTGTATTAATCTTTTAACTTTAATATGTTTAGGGTTTGTATTTTTGTTTCACTTAATATCATTTAACTAAATTTGATTTCTAATAAAATGTTCATTAGTTAAAATTTATGTTGTAAATTGTAAAACAAATAACAATATGTCTGTGAAAAAAATATTATAAAAAAATTTTAAAATATATATGTGATGTAGTTTCATTTTACAAAGATAAAACTTTACAAATAAAATGTATTTACAAAATAAAAATTGTACCTAATAATATGCAATATGTTATATTTATTATAAATAAACAATGTTTGAAATGTATCTATTAATTACAAAAATAAAACATTGTCATGTATTCAATTTGAAAAAAAAAATTAAATATAATTATTTAAAAAAATTTTTAAAATATATATGTGATGTAGTTTCATTTTACAAAGATAAAACTTTACAAATAAAATTTATTTACAAAATAAAAATTGTACCTAATAATATGCAATATGTTATATTTATTATAAATAAACAATGTTTGAAATGTATCTATTATTGACAAAAATAAAAATATTATAATTATTTAAATATAATTATTTATATGGTCATTTATATATTTTGAATAAAATAAAAAAAATTAATTGTGGAAAAATTTACTCATATATTTATTTGGTAATCTGTTTTGTTTGAACATAATCAAAGAAATAATTGATTTTTTAAGAAACATTAAAAAAATTTATTTATATGCACTACATTATATTTGTTTGAATTTTAAAGTTTCTAAAAATTTATTAAGAACAATAAATAATAGGTAAAAATTTATCATAGACATTAATATTTTAATAAAAAAATTATATAGAAAAACAAAAACAATATTATCTATTTATGAACTATATTTTCAATTTTAACATGATTGTAAAAATAAAATAATTTACAAATATGCCAACTTCATTTATTTATATTAGTATAATGATAATTATTTTAATATAATTATTAAAAAACAACTATTTGAATAAAATAGAGGCTCATATATTTAATTCATAATTTCATTTTACACATTAATATGCTTCACACACACACACACACGCATACACACACACACACACACGCATACACACACACGCACGCATACACACACACACACACACAAATATTTGTTTTAAATATAAAAATTTACAATATTTTATACATTGTGTACAATATATAATATTTTATTTTAAATAAATTTTAAAAATCAAAAAAATTTAAATACATTTACACACACACACACACACACATATATAATAGTTTCATGTGTAACTTAAAAAATAAATTATGTATATAGGTATATGTGAATGTTTGTGTGGGTGTACAGTAGTATATGCATGCATACAAGTATATACACACTACTTTGAAAATGTAGATACATCTGTGAATATATACAAAAGTACAGAAATGTGTATGCTGATATATAATGTATAGTAATTTATATGGATGTATAAATGTGTGTTTGTAGGGTAGTGTATATGCACATATATATTAATGCTTATATATGTAAATATCAACATTAATTTTGAGAAGAAAAATACATGAGCACATAAATATTAACATATTCCACAAATTCGTGAGAGTTGGAGCAAAAAGTGACATTTTTGCAAGATACTACTAATCTCCCATCTGTAACACTTAGCCTCAAAATTTGATCAGAGTACTACTTGCAATGATAAGGTTCATTCAATACTACATACCATGGAGTTACATTTTTATTCAATATTATAATTTGTTCAAATAAAAAAACTATCTAATATCTTCTTCATCAACTCTTCTATCTTCTTTTTCTAGTCTTTATCAGCTATTTTTAATTTTGATTATATGTGCATTTCTTATCTAACATCTCTAGTTCAAACTATTGTAATAGTAAAATTTATCAAATCAATCTAGGCCTACCATCTTTCTTTTCTAAGAGATATTTGATTATAGAATATTTAGTATATACTATGACTTTGGTTCCCACTAAATATGATATTAACTTGCCAAAAGAAAATATTGTTGATACAAGTTCTTTGTCTATAGTGGTGTAATTCAATTGGGCATTTGAGAGTGTGTTGTTATCATAGTATATGATAACTATTTATAAATATTTGTATAACTATATAAAACTCTTCATAATTATATTTAACTATATTTGTAACTAAGTAAACTATTTTTATAACTATATTAATAACTATATTAATAACTATATATAACTATTTTTTTAATTTTATAATATTATATAACTATATGTGTAATTCTATATAACTATATTTTTAAGAAAATATATTATATGTATAATAATATATAACTATATATAATTATATTTTACTAAATGTATAGCTATAAAAATTATAACTATATCTTTAACTACATACATATTTATAACTATATATGTATAACTATATATAAATATTTTTATAACCATGTAATACTCCATATAATTAAATATAACTATATTTGTATCAATGTATACATGTATGTATTCATATAATTAAATCTATATTTTTTTTATAACTTTGTATATATTTATGTATAACTTCTTGTATGAATATATCTACATATAATTATATGTTTAACTATATATAATTCTATTTTTAATTATATATACTATAGGTATAAGAACATATAGAGGTTGAACTCCCTCTCTGGTGTCTATCTCTTGAGGTATATTGATTTTGTTCCTTTCTCTCATCAAATCTCTTTACTACCATATGACAAAGTGATTGAGGTTTATTGAAAGAAATGGGGTTGACGTTCAGAAAGCTATTCAGTAAGCTATTTGCCAAAAAGGAGATGTGGATTTTGATGCCAGGTCTTGATGTTGGCAGTAAGACAACCATTCTATATAAGTTGAAGCTTGGTGAAATTGTCACCACAATTCCTACTATTGTCTTCAATGTGGAGACTATTGAATACAAAAATATAGATTTCACTATGTGGGATGTTGGGGGTCAAGACAAGATTCACCCTTTCTTTAGGGATTACTTCCAAAATACCAAATTTCTCATATTTGTGGTGGACAACAATGATAGAAATTGTGTTATTGAAGCTAGAGATAAGTTGCATAGGTTGTTAAACAAGGAAAAATTTTGAGATGCAGTTTTGCTGGTGTTTACCAATAAGCAAGATCTTCCCAATTCTATGAATGCAACTGAAATTACTGACAAGCTAAGACTTCATTCTCTTTGCCAATGCCATTGGTACATTCAGAGCACCTGTGCTACCTCTGGCGATGGCTTCTACGAGGGTCTTGATTGGCTTTCCACTTGCATTGCCAGCAAGTCATACAAATTTTAGCAGGATGAGACAAACTTTGTTAACATAACTGGATGTGGATCTAATCTTTACCTACTTTGTCTGAGTCTTGTTCAGTTATGTGGATGAAATCATCTAGTTCTAGGGGGATTCAAAGTATATTTATATTTATATATTACACACCTTAAATACAAGATCTCATTTACTTTGCACTGATCTATTGTAAGCTGAGCTTGTTTATTTTCTGTTTTGTGTCTTTTTGCCATTGGATCCCAAAGGTATAAGAACATATAACTATAAATAATTGTCTTTGACTATATGTATATCTATAAAATATTATACATAACTAAAATTTTAAAATATAATTAACAACATATATTTAATATACATTTTTATATATTAGTATATAAAAATATATTTTACCATATATATACCTATAGATAACTATATGTATACATATATAAAATTATATGAAAAAATATATATAGCTACATGTATAAATATAAGTATAATTATATGTGTAACTATATGTATAACCAGATATAACTATATGTATAATTACATGTGTAACAACATACAACATTATTTTTAACTATATGTGTATAACTATATATAAATATTTGTATATATATATAACACTATATAATTAAATACAACTATATTTATAAATATGTATACATATATGTAAATTTATATATTTATTTATAGCTTTATATATTTATGTATAACTATATAAAAATATTTATAGCAATATATACTATATGTATAATAACATATAACTATAAATAATTATATCTTATTATATGTATAACTATAAAAGCTTTATACATAACTTAATTTAAATATATAATTTACAACTATTTTTATTATACATTTGTATATATTAGTATATAAAAATGTATTTTATTATATCTATACCTATACATAACTATATGTATAATTATATAAAATTATAAGAAAAAATATATATACCTACAAGTAAAAATATAAGTATAACTATACACGTAACTATATGTATAGCCACATGTAACTATATTTATAATTATATGTAAAACAACATACAACATTATGTTTAACTATATGTGTATAAATATATATAAATATTTGTATAACTATATAACACTTTATATAATTAAATATAACTATATTTGTAACTATCTATACATATATGTAAATATATATATTTGTTTATAACATTGTATACATTTATGTATAACTACTTATAATTACTTGGAGCTATGGATCATTGCAAAATAGCCTCAGAAATCAGGTATGATATGGATGATAGCTATCATACACTACTTTCTTTTTTCTTATAAAACTAATGAATCCTAATAAAATATTCATAAAATTTGAAACTTGTAATCATATCACAATGTTCCTATAATAATGAGAGTAATATAAGCTCCAATTTGTTTAACAATTTACATCCTCAGTTCATTGGGTACACTCAGGGAAAGCTACATGAGTTTGTAATGAAATCATGCAAATATCATGAGATTGATGGTACTCAAAATGATGTATTGGAGCTATGGATCAATGCAAACCTATCTCAAAAACAAGTATGATTTTTATGATAGCCATCACATACTACTTTCTTTTTTCATTATTAAACTAATGAATGGTGAAAAAATGTTCATAAAATTTGAAACTTGTAATCATATTAGGTTCGCTATTATGTTTCTTTCATGGCTGATTTATGAACTTCTCTAGACTATTATGCATTTCTATTTAATATTACATATCATCTAGTTTGTTCTTTGCTTATTCACTTGATATCTACATGAAAACATCCATTGAGTAGCCAAGTAATATTACACGTGGAACTTGATTGAGTATATATGTACATGTACGCTGTAGTGTATATTTACATATATTATATGTACATTTACTTATATACTGGTATATATGTATATGTATTTACTATTATATATGTACATACTTGTACATATATACACTATAGTGTAAATGTACATATATACTATAGTGTATATGTATACACGTATATATGCACACATACACTATAGTGTATGTGTGCATTTACTGAGTATCTATGTTCATATAAATACTTATACATATATACCAGTATATATGTACATATACATATATACCAGTGTATACATATATACTGCTATATATGTATAAGTACATATACATATATACTAGTGTATACATATATACTACTATATATGTATAAGTACATATATAATAGTATATATATAGATATAAACTACAGTATATATGTACAAATATTTTACAATTTTATATATTTATGACAAAGTTTTTGCAAAATCATGACATAGAGGTTTTAGTTAAGTAGAATTTAGCATGGTTTGCATTAAATTAAAATTTTATGAGGTTTGTAGTAATCTAAAACTCTTCATTTGTTATATCTGCTACTAAACTATATTGTATACCTATATATAAATATTTGTATAACTATATAAAACTCAATATAATTAAATATAAGTATCTTTGTAATTATGTATACATATATGTATATATATATGTAAATCTATATATTTGTTTATAACATTGTATATATTTATGTATAACTACATATAACTTCTTGTATGAGTATATCTATATATAACTATATGTTTAACTATATATAACATATTTATAACTATATATACTATATGTATAATAACATATAAATATAAATATTTGTATCTTACTATATGTATAACTATAAAAACTTTTTACATTTAGATTAGGGATTAATCAAATATAAGAATAAAAAAGTAAAATTTATGATTAATTAAAAAATTTATTTAAATATTAAGAAATTATGTATTTTTGTTTAATGAAATTATGATTATGAAGTATCTAAAGATGATATCTTTTTAATTCAAATAAGTTAGAGGTAAGTGATAGGTTGGTTTGCCGAATATGAGTTTTTATAACCTGTTAAAATACTTTGACATCAATTATTGTTCTACTTCTTTTAGAGGATATGAAGAATCTAGATGCATTGAGTTTGTAAAAATTCTATAAATTTTTTTCATGATATCTAAAATATCTCGTGATTGGCTGATCTTTACTATGTTTATTGCATATTAAAATCTATCGTATTTATGATTGTGAATATTTTTTTATATAGGAAAATCAAATTACAATCACTATTATTGAAAATTTGTTATGATAGAAAGATTAAGATAATACATAGATGAGCCATCAAAATCAAATTCATACATCACAACAAAATACACATGATGATGTATATGATAAAATTTAAAGTTGTACAAATCATAACAGTTAGATTAAAAAAGATTTTATAATTTTTATCATTTTATGCCTTAATGATTTGTAATATTTTTTATGTTTTAGTTTTATTTTGAAAAAATAATGTTACCATATTTTATTTTAATAAGTATTAATTATAATTTTAAATTAAATAATTTTTTTAATTCATAATTTTAAATTTTTTATATACTAGGTATGTATGTATATATTTTGTATTTACATTATGTATACATGTATCTACACAATAATTTATATCTATATACAATGTTTATATGTATATATTCAATATGAGTGTATATACACATTGTATGTACATTCTATATACATTATGTATATATTTTGTATATTGTAATACACAATAATTATATTATGCATATATATATATTCACATAAAAATTAACACATCTATGTTATGTATAATATATTGATATAATGCTGCCATCATGCTCAGCACTTGCTGCCTGCACGCACTATCCAGGGGACATGGCCCATAGGAGTCCAAGGTCCAGAGCTTGGGCTTTTGTGAAGTGGACAATGTACCATGGATAGGCCCTGACAAGGGCATGCCTGGCTTTCTTGGTTCAGACCTAGGCTATTCTAGGTTCACCACGTGCTAGGTCAGGCAATAGCCATTCTCATCAGAATTGTTGGCAAAGATTTTAATGAGAACTATCTGGACTCTCTTAATTTCTTTTTTCTATGAAGTTTGACATGATGAATATATATAATATTCATTATATTTATTGCATAATTTTAATTTTTGAATTTTTTTTTCACTTGTATATAGTCTATGTAGTGTAGTGCTTATATTGATGGCATGCTCCAAACACTTTTACTTTTGTTCTTTAAAAAAACATCAGGTGTCTTGGGGCAGTCTCCAACGTGTTAGCTGAAATGATGGTGGTGGTGGCGGCATTATCACTTTTATTTTCCCCGCTTATATATCATGTTCAATAATATAAATACATGCGTTTAGGTGTCTCATTCCTAAGGCAACCAAACCAATAAAAGAGACTATGTACAAAGCCACACAGAAGAAGAGATACATAATGAAAATTTATCTTCAAGAGCATGTTAGATTTATAAGATAGAAAGCATGTTGTGATTGAATTAGCATCTAGGTCATTGGAGATTGTATTATTTTGTTTTGGCACTTGTTGTTTTTTTGTTTTGTTTTGGAAGATAAAAATTCTATTTTTCTAGGCATGTACTATTCTGATTTTCAATGTGCAACTTTTTTTATTTTCTATTTGTCAATTAGTTTTCGTAAAGTTTGAAGCCTATGCAATTTGTTAATGATACTAGGTTTCTACTTACCATGCAGAGTTGGATGTTCTGGCAGTGCAATACTGGGCCTCATGTGCTATCTCTTGTGATGTGCTGATCTTTATTTTCAGTCATGTGGTGCATGACATGCACTGTATATGTACAAATACCGAGTATATAAGTATGAATATACTTGGTATATACATAAGTATATACTGAGTATATATGTAGGTATATAATGAGTATGTACATAAATGGGTGCATATATTTATTTGTAGACATGTATATATTGTCATACATCATTGCCATTCCCAGTTTTATTATCAGTGGTAGCTAGAGTTAGCTGTTGCCATGGCAGCGGTAGCAGCTGCTATAGTAGTTGTAGCAGCAACGGCAGCAGCGGTGGCAATGGCAGTAGTGGTAGCATCAGCAGTAGCAATGGCAGCAGTGGTAACAGTAGCAATAGCAATAGCATGAGCAGCAATAGTGGTGTCGGTAGGAGTGGCGGCGGCGGCGGCTACAGCAGGTGTAGTGGAACCAACAACAGTAGCAATGGCAGCAGCAGGAGCAATAGTAGTAGCTGACGTGGCGGCAACAACAGCTATTGCAAATGCTGTATATACGTATGTATATACACACATATATTACTTCAATATTTGTACATATAATACTTCAGCATTATATGTACATATATACTGAGTATACACATACTTAGTAAATATGTACATATAATACTATAGTAATATATGATAATATACACTATAGTATATATGAACATATATACTATAGTATTATATATTTATCAAAACATAACTTGTTTTATTTGTTTTTTTTAATTTTATTCACTTATTTAAATTTCGTATTGATATGGCACCTCATTGCTTTCCATATGAAGTTGGTAAAAGTGAAGGATTTTTTTACTAGACATGATGCACCGTGACTCAGACAGCTTTGTAGCAGCTGAAAGATGATGATCGGAGGAGATGAGGATGAGAAAGCAACGTCAATTCACATATATAGTATACTTTATGCACTATCGGTAGATACATTGATGAATAAGATGTAATAAAATTTTGTTATGTCATTGTTTTAAATATGTAAGACAAGGATTTCTTAGATTATAGTTATTCAAAATTATTATTCTAATAATTTATTCATCATTTTGTGTTGCACATTAGCATGGTGGAGTGCTAATTTTTTCTATGTTCAATATTCCTATTTATATTTTCATGGTTACTACTACAAATGATCAGTCCCAAATTCATCTGCTAGTTCTTTTGTTAGCTTGTCAACTCAGGCATGGCGGTGCAGAGCAACCCCCTTATAAGCCTTGGGACCGATAGAGAGTTCTGGTTACGGGGAGGCAAGATGTTTACTTTGATGCCCCAAGCCTGGCTCGTGGCTCATCTTCCAGGTTTTTCTCTGTGATTTTTTAGAGATATTTTCCAAATTTAAATAATCTTTATATTTCTTATTTATGTTGATAGAGACGTTTTGTTCTACCTTTGTGAAGTATAAATGGGATAATACTAATTTGTAGTAGTTTTGTGTCATTTGAGGCTATGTGATTATATATATGTACGTATAATAATGTAGTATATACGTACTTATATCATATAGTATATAGGAAATTTTAAAAAAATATAATTAATACAAAATTTGAAAATTTTGAAATATAATAAAAATATAAATTTTTTCATTAAAGTTAAAAAAAATAAATTAATATTTAAAAGTAAATACATATTTGTTTGCCCCTACTAAAATTTATAAGAATTAAATAATTGAGCAATATTTTTTCTATTAACTTTTAATATTCAATCTTTATTAAAATAATTAATATAACTTTTTTTTAATTATTTTATCACTTTAAGTAATTTTTTGAATTTTAAAAATTATAAATGATATTAAATAATATGAAATTTTATGCCTTTAAAATTATTACATATTATCTTCATAAAAATTAATATGATGAATTCTTAAAAATTTATAACCATAAAATATAAATTTTTATATAATTTTAATATTAAGAGTATTTTATAACTCTTAGGAGAGTGGATAGAAGACAAATCATCTTTTCATGTATGCCTTATTATATCAAGTTTGTTAATTTTATAGCTATTTGATATTTTTTTTATAAGGCTAAACATATAATTTTTTAAATTGTTTATATATTTATTATTTTATTAATATTATAATAAAAAATTGTAAGATGTATATTTTTTATTTGTACCTTGCTACATGCACATTAATTTAGTTGAAAAAATTTTGATAATAAAAAAAATAAATGAGTCTTTTTGTATTATATATATATATAATATTATTTATTTTATGTTTTTATAATTAAAAATATAAATATTATGGAAATATATATAATTTGTTATTTAATGTTTATTTTGTCGAGACTAAGTCCTCCATCTTTCTCCCAACATTTTCGAAGAATAAGCAACACAATTACTCCACTGTCCCCCATTCTTTTCTTGACACCAACACAACATAAACATATTCGAATTAAGCGATAATTTGTTATTGATTTGATGTACGTTTTCAACCCTAATTATTCATCGATTATCTTAATGCGTATTGATTCTGTTAATTTTTTTTCTAAAATTCTTTTTTTTTAATCGTATACATTAATTTAATAATACTTATTGTGATACATACCTTATGCATTTTTGTTGTGTTGGGTAGTAGGTATGCTAAAATAAACTTAATTTAATTATACTTTTTTTAAATACATATTCTGTTAATTTAATTATACTTTTTTTAAATAGACATTATGTTAATTTAAATATAATTGGATTGCTTATATAAACTTAATCATATATAACACAAAATGGGTGTTTTGTGTTGGGTAGTGTGTATATAACACAAAAATATATAGGAGTATTTTATTATATTTATAACTATAAAAATAGTTTACATAAACATAACTATATATAAATATAACAATATATATATCATAATTTTATATATGATACATTCAATATACATGTCGTGTATTTTAGATATAATTAGTATTATATATATAACATTATATACATATTTTACACAAATAAAGATATATTAACTTTATGATAGGATTTAATAATGTATATTTGAAATTTGTAATTTATCATTATGAAATACACGTCTAATAAATTTGCATTATGAAAATATCTATTATTCCATAATGCCTTACCTACCCAATAAGTATAATTAAATTAATATCGGTAAACTATATTTTATACATGACTTTATGTATAGGGAAAACCACACACTCTTATAAAAATGTAAGAGTGTATTTAATATCTGTAAATTTAAAGTATAGTCACATTAATATCTGTTAATGTCAAATTAATATCTGTAAATATTTATTGATCGGTTTTCAATTAGTTCAAAAAAAATGTAATATGCTTTATGTATACTGATACAAATTTACAAGACATTTAAATACATCTATATATTTGACTATATTTTAATTACTATGTTTAATTAAATGCCGCATAGGATCCCTTATAAATACCCTAGCATTTACTATCAATATGATTTATACTAGATTAGAATATATAAGATATCCAACTCATCTGACATACATTATTTCCTACATGAATTGATGCCGATGACTTTTTGATGGGTTTGAGAAGTTCCACCTATATGGATGAGTAGCACTCACAATTTTATCAGCTCTATAGCCATTAACTCATAAATTGTATACCCATGGACTTGATACTGTTTACTTATTGTAAGCTAACCATAGAATTGTTTACTTGAGTAAACATAAGAAACTATTTACTTATTATAAGCTTAGATAATGAAGAAACTTTGATAATTAATCCAAATAATCAATATCAATGAAATGATATTCCAGATTCATAGAGTTTACTTTATTACTTATTAAACTCATATACTTGTGATACATTTTACCATGCTATAAAATAACGACCACTTGCATTGATTTTTGTAGTGTTTTGTCTCTCTATAATTTCAATACTTAATGGTCTTTGAGCTATTATAATTACAATGATTCTTAGATTTAGACCTCTTGTTTTTGATTTGCTTTAACATTTTCTCTTGGTTGAATTTCTTTCAATTAACTTTGTATATAATTCTAAAGAGGTTGATGTTTCACTTGTCTATCTTTGTTGAATCTCCTTGCTAATAATTAGATCTTGAACATCATCAAATTTTAATTTATTAGTTCTTGATGAACTATGAGCAACTATAATTGTAATATGATAATTTTTGATACAGAACACAAAAGAATCAATGCACATACTTCATCATTGACTTCAATACCAAACAAACTTAATTGGGTTGTGATTGTGTTGACTTTATTGAGTTGTTGGGTCACTGATGTGCTTTCTATCAACTTCAGATTGAAAAAACACCTCATCATGTGCACTTTTTTAGCATCAATTAGTTTTTCATATATACTAGCAAGAGTCATGGTAAGCCTTACTATGCTCTTCTCAATTTTTATATTGAAAGTAAGTTTGTAAGATATGATATTTCAGATGAATTCAAGTGGTACCATGTGTTCTTCTTTATTCTTAGACTCTATCATCTTTCTGAGAAGGGGGTGATATAGATTTTTCTAGTATATATAATCCTCCATCTATATTTTCAAGAATCTAAATTTTGTTCTATAGATTTTTTTTATTTTCACTTTTCCTTCAAATGCAGTCATTACTATCTACAAAATATAAATTCTTCTAGACAATTCTTGCAAAACACTCTGTATGAGAATTGAGAACACCTCTTTTAACATGATGATATTGTCTGCAAAATTTTTACTATTTATTAAATTCTTTATTATCCTCAATAGTAACTTCGCCCAATGGTGCATCATAATGCACAACCTAAACTTCCAATACCAATTGTTGATAATAACTTGATTTTTTATTTGTTAGATATACATTTGGATAAATTGACAAATATAAAGGTAGATAGATTGAATGAGTGATAGATATATATATATATATATAGACAAATAGGCCGAAAATAGAAAGAAAGTTAGATAGTGTGAGAGATAGAAAAATAGAAAGAAGATATATAAATTAATTGATAAATATAATAGTTAGATAGTTACATAGATATATAGATTGACATATAAACATTTTGATATAAAATAGAAGGATATAAGGATAAACAAATAGACAAATATATAGATAAACTTATAGATAGATACATAGATATACAGATAGACAGATTGATTGATTGATAGTCAGATTGATTGATTGATAGTCAGATTGATAGATAGACTAATAGATTGATAAACTGATTATTTGATAGAGAGGCAGATAGATATATAGAAAGACAGATAGAGAGATATATAAATAAATAATTAGAAAGACAAATAGATAGATAGATAGATAGGTAGGTAGGTAGAGAGCTATATAGATAGATAGAGAGATTGATAAATAGATAATTATATAGATATAAAGATAAATAGATAGATAAACAAATAAATAGATATATAGATTATATGGATAATTATATGGATTAAAGATATATTATAGATATTCATATAGATAGAATAATTGATAGATATATAGATTGATTGATTGATAAATAAATAGATTTAAAAATAGATAGATAGACATTTAGAAACAGATATAGATAGAGAGGTAAATAGCCATATATATAGACAGATAGATTATTAGACAGATAGATAGACAAATAGATATAAAGATAGATAGATAGATAGATAGACAGACAGACAAATAGATAGATAGATAGATAGAGATATAAATAGATAAATAGACAAATAGATAGATAGATTTATAGATAGATTTATATATAGATTGATATACAAATTTATTGACAGATTGATCAACAAATTGATAGAGAGATTGATAGACTATTTAATAGACATAATGATAGATAAATATATAGACAGACAAACACATAGAAAGATAGATAGATACATACAAAGATAAGATAGATAGATAGATAGACAGACATACAGAAAGATAGATAGACAGATATATTGATAGATAGTTAGATAAACAAATATATAGACAAATAGATAGATAGATAGATATGTAAATAGACAAATAGATAGACATATAGTTAGACAGATAGATAGACACATAGATAGATAGATATATATATATATATATATATATAGATAGATAAATAAATAGATAGATAGATTGATTGACATTTAGATATATAGAAAAATAAATAGATTGATTGATTGAGATAGGAAAAAAAATTGATAGATATATAGAAATATAGATAGATAAATAAATAAATAAATAGATATGAAGATAAATAGATAGTTAGACATAAAGATAGATAGATAAATAGATATATTGATAGATATATAGACAAATAGATATATTGATAGATATATAGAAATATAGATAGATTGATTATTTGATTGATAAATATATACACATATAGATAGAGAGATAAATTGATAGATAGATAGATTGTTTGATAGACAGATAGATAGATATATAGATAAGTAGATAAATAGATAGAGAGATAGACAGATAAATAGATAGATAGATAGATATATACATATTTAGATAAATTGATAGATATATAGATAGAAAGATTGATAGAATGATAGACATATAGATAGACAGATTATTAGACATATAGATAGACAGATTAATAGACATTATAATAGATAGATTAAAAGATTGATTGATATATAGATTTACAGAAAGATCGATAGACAAATTGATAGTGAAAATGATAGATAGATTGAAAGATAGATTAAATGACAGATAGATAGACTGATACATAGATAAATTGATACAAATTTAGATAGACAGATAGATAGACAGATATATAGATAGATTATTAGATAGATAGATTGACAAATAGATTGATAGATATATATTGACAGATAGATAGAGATATAGATAGATAAAAAAATATTCAGATATATAGACATAAAAATAGACAAAAAGATATAATAATAGATAAATAGATATATAGATAGAAAGATAGATAGACATATAGATACAAAGATAGATAGATAGAAAGATAGATCAATAGATTCATTGTTAAATAGATAAATAGATAGAAAAATAGATAGATAGATAGATAGACAGATAGATAGATTAATATACAAATATATAGATAAATATATAGAAAGATTAATACATAAATAGATAGGTAGATAGTCAGATTTATAATTTTTTTGAAAGGTAGATTGATAGATCGATTGATATATAGTTTGATAACCCGATTGATACACAGATTAATAGAGAGATTAGTAAATATATTGAAAGAAAGATTGATTGATATATTTAAAAATAATTAGATAGAAAGATAGATAGACATTAAGTTGAATAGATAGATAGATAGAAAATAAATATATAGATAGATAAATAGATAGACAAATAGATAGTCAAAAATATAGAAAGATAGAAAGATAGAAAGAAAAAAAGATAGAAAGATAGAAAGAAAGAAAGATAGATAGATAAACATATTGATAGACAGATATATAGAAAGATATATTGAAAGATAGATTGATAGATTGATAAACATATAGATAGAGAGATAGATCAATAGATAAATAGATAGATTGATAGATAGTAATATGGAAATATAGACAAATAGATAAATAGATCGATATATATTTCGATAGATAGATTTTTTGATTGATTGACAAATAGATAGTTAGATAGATAAATAGATAGATAGTAATCTGAAAATATAGACAGATAGATAAAAAATAGGTATATAGATAGAAAGATTGATTGATTGACAGATAGATAATCAGATAGACAAATAGACAAATATACAGACCTACAGACAAATAGATAGACATACAGATAAATAGATAGATAGGTAGGCACATACATAGATAGAAAGATAGATATATAGATAGATAGCCATAAACATAGACATATAGATAGACAGATTAATAGATATAATAATAGACAGATTTATAGATAGATTGATAGACAACTTGATAGACATATTGATAGATAGATTGGCAGGAAGAATGTAATACTGATTGAAAGACTAATAGATAGATAGATAGATATTCAAATTGATAAAAAGGTAGATAAACAGATAATATAGAAAGATAAATAGACAGATAATTAGTCAGAAAGATACATAGATATATCGAGAGATAGATTGAAAAATAAAAAGATAGATAATATAATCGATAGACAGATATATAGTCATATAGATAGACATATAAATATATAGAAAGATAAAGAGATAGTTAGACAGATAAATATACTGATAGATAGACTAAAAGATAGACAGACAGACAGACAGATACATAGCCAAATAGATAAAAAGATTGTTAGAAAGAAAGAAAGATAGATAGCTAGATTATATATATATATATAGAAACATAGATTGCCAAATCGATAGGCAAATATATAAATAGATTAAAAATTAGATAGGCAAATAGATAGTCAGATTGATAATTAGATTGAAAGATAGATTGAGAGATAGATTTATAGCCAATTTGATAGCCAAATTGATACACATATTGATAGACAAATTGGTAGATAGATTGTTAGACATATTTAAATATAGAAATATATACATATAGATAGTCATTTATATAGATAGATAGATAGGTAGGTAAATATATATAAATAGATAGATAGATAGATATACATAAAGATAGATAGAAAGATAGATAGAAAGATAGATAGAAAAATAAACCGATAGATAGATAGATAGAGAGAAAGATAGATTGAAAAATAGACCAATAGATAGATAAATAATTAGATATATAAATAGATGATAGATAGATAGATTCATAAATAGAAAAATTGATAGACAAGATAAAGACAGATAGATAGATAGACAAATAGACAAACATATAAAAAGAAAGATAAATAGATGAATAAACCAATAGATAAACTAACATATAGATAGATGGATATACAAACAAAAGGACAAATAGATAGACAGACAGATAGAAAGAAATATATATAGACAATAAAAAAACATATAGACTTATTGATAGATAGACAAATCTAGAGAAAGACAAATGGATAGTAAGATAGATAGACAGATTGATAGGTAGATAGACAAAAGATAGATATACAAATATTTATATAGATAGATAAATGGACAGACAGATAAATAAATAAATATACAAATAGTTATACAAATTGATAGATATATAGAAAGATAAATCGATAGATAGATAGATAGATTGATAAATAGATAGATAGATAGATAGACATATAGATGGATGGATACACAAACAGATAGATAGAGAGATAGACAGACAGACTAATAAATAGATAGATAGATAGACATACATATAAAGAAATAGATTACCGATAGAAAGACAAACAGATAGATAAATAAATAGATAGACATTTATATATATAGATAGGCATATAGATAGATAGGCAGATAGATAGACATATATACATACAAATAGATAGTCAGATATACAAAGCGATATATAGAGAGATAGATAGATAGGTAGATAGATAGATAGACTGATAGATAGTTAGAAAAATAGATTGACAGATACATATGTAGATAGATTTACAGACTGATAGACAGACAGATAGATTGACAGATTGACTTATAGTCATTCAAATAGATAGTCATATAAACAAATAGATAGATAGTTAGTTCGTTAGATATATAGATATAGAGATATATATACTATTAGATAGATAGATAGACTGATATATAGATAGATAGATATATAGATAGTTTGAAAGATAGATTGATAGAAGGATAATAATAGATAGACATACTGATACATAAATCGATAGATAGAGAGATACATAAATAGGTAGATAGACAAACAGATAGAATCACTACAAGAAAATTTCATTTTAGCTAGGGAATTTTTGTTAGAGATCATCCCTAGCTAAATTACAATGGATTAGCTTGGGAATAGTAAAGGATTAATAATTTTTTTAGAAAAAAAATAGCAACGGATTGGTGACGAAAAATTTTTCATAAATTCCATAAAAAAAAGCCGGGGATTTAGCGACGGATTAGTGACTGAAAATTTTCGTAAAATCCGTTTAAGAAAAGTAGGATTTTTAGCGACGAAATTAGCGATAGATTAGTGACAAACAATTTTCGTAAATTCCACTCAAGAAAAGTGGGGAATTTACAGACGGATAAGGGAAGGAATATCCCTCGCTAATACCAGCCATTATTTAAAGACAGATTTAGCGAGGGATTTTCCTTCGCCAATACAAGTCATTATTTAGGGAAGGATTTAGCTAGGGATTTTCTCTTGCTAATACAAGCCATTATTTAGCGACTGATTTAGCGAGGGATTTTCTCTCGCTAATAATATTTATCATTTAGGGACGAATTAAGCGGCGGAATTTCATCTGCTAATAAAATCCATTATTTAGCGACGGATTTAGCGATGGAATTTCCATTGCTAATAAAATCGATGATTTAGTGATGCATTTAGCGATAGAATTTTTCTTGCAAATAAAATCCATTATTTAGCGACATATTTAGCGATGGAATTTCCCTTACTAATAAAATTTATGATTTAGTGACAGATTTAGCGACGAAATTTCCCTTGCTAATTGAGCTTATGATTTAGCGACGGATTTAGCAATGAAATTTTTAATGCTAATAGAATCCATGATTTAACGATGAATTTAGTGTTGGATTTAGTGACAGAATTTCTCATGCTAATAAAATCTATGATTTAGTGACGGATTTTCTTGAGTTAGTAAAATATGTAATATAGCGATGAATTTTTTCTACCTTATAAAATCCGTAATTTAGCTACGGATTTAGCAACAGCATTTCCCTAACCAATATTTTTTTATATAATTTTTTTTATTTTTTATTAGTTTTAATATTGCATTTAATTTTATTGTATGTTAATGGTCTATAGATGAGTAATCCTTGAAACATACATTCTCCTCATAAAATCATAAAAAAATTATATTATAAATAAATAATTTTAAAAAATATCCAAATACAAAAAACAATTATATATATTAAAAAGGACTAAATTAACTATTTTTATGATGTATTAATTTTTTATAAAATTATACAAAAATTTTTTCTAAAATTTTAAAATAAGAAACTTAAAAATTCGTATTAAAGTAACATTAAATATTAAATTCAATAAGTATAATAATTTTTTTCTTTATTTTAAAAATTAAATTAACATATATTAAAATTTCTATTAGTATAAATATAAATTAATTCATTATATAATAAAATATAAAATATTTTATAAATTATCTGAATTGACGAATAAACTAGTAAAAATTAATATTATTATAAGTAAAAAAATTTTATTATTATAGAAAACTTCTAAATAAATAAATAATGCAATATTTGAAAATCTTGAAACATAATATAAATATACTTTTTTTAATAAAGTTAAAAGAAAATAAATTAATATTTATAAATAAATACATAGATGTTTGCTCTTAAAAAGATTTATACGAATTAAACAATTGAGTAATATATTGATTATTAGCTTTTAACATTAATTTTTTATTAAAATGATAAATATGACTTAAATATTTTAAATGATAAATTATAAATTATTATATATTTTTTAACATTAATAGTATTTTATAATTCTTAAGCAAGTGACTAGAAGGGAAATCATCTTTTTATTTATGTCTTATTATATAGAGTTTGTTAATTTTGTACATATTTGATTTTTTTATAAGGCTAATCATTTTTTATTGTTTATATATTTATTGTTTATATTAATATTATAATAAAAAAATTTAAGGTGTTTATTTTTCATTTGTGCCTTGGAACATGCACATTAATTTTGTTCGAAAAATTTTTTATAGTGAATACAATTAATTAGTCTTTTTGATTATATATATATATATATTATTTATTTAATGTTATAATTATTAAAAATATAAAAAATTTGATTATCTTTTCCAACACCGATTATCTTCTTTGACACCAATGCTTAAGTGACGCGAACCTCCGCAGAAGGCTATCCATCCCTCTACAGCGATGCTTCAACATTTATTCTATTTCGAGGTTTAAGTTTTAATTTTTATTTGATTTGAGGTGCGTTTTATATATTTATTCTTCATCGATTAACTTGATTAAGCTTAAGTTTTAATGTTTCAGAAATTCTTCTACTTTATTCACCTTGGTGCTTTTGGATTGTGTATATATACTTAATCTAATACATACTTCATGCATTTGTGATATAATGCATTGTCATTGTGTGGATTTTGCTAGTGCATAGTAGATATGCCGAATAAAAATTTTTTTCAATATAAATAACTACATACTGTATACAAAAATAGGATACATAAATATAAGTTTGCTTTAAATAAGTGTGTTTTAACATAACTATATATATATAACTATAAAAAAGTTTACATAAACTATTTAAGCATAATTATATCTATAATTTTTTTATTACCAAAGATGTAAAATGAAAAAATTGTTATGCATTGTTTGGGCATGTTGGTATTAAGTGGGTGAACTTCTTTATCATGGTTTGGGTGATTTTGATGCTATAGTTTGCTGGCATCTTTTTTTTGTTATGGTTATAAATATTTCTATTTAAAACTTCAATTATTCATCGCCCATTGCTAATGTTTTTGTTCACGGGTGTTCTTGAGTAAGGAGCACAAAAAAAATACATATGTTCTTGATTTATTATCTATATTGCATGAATAGCACAAAAAGATGATTGTAATAATTATTCTAAAAAATAAATTTTTTAGAATAATTATTCAAAAACAAATAGCTTTAATCTGTATTTTGCTATTATATGAATGATAAAATGAGAGTGTGTGTATGATCATAGTTTGTGTTATTTATGGTAAGTTTTGTAGTAGTGTATTTTTTGATGTGTAAGTTTTTTGTTGTGTTCGTTTATTTTATGGTAGTGTGTATATTTGTTTAATAATTTTTGCATTATTAAAATAACTATGTGCTATGCATTTAACATCATTTTTGAAAAATCCAAAAAAGCCATTTTGGTTAATCTATTAATAATTTTTGTAGTGTGTTTGTGTGTGTGTGTGTGTAATAAATATAATGTGAATATATATATATATATATATTCTATTTATTAATTCAACTCTATTAAGTATAGTTTGGGAAAATGAAAAATAATTTTGTGATTTAATTCAAAATTATCATATTTAATTAACTAGTTTGATATTTGAGCTATAATATTTTTCAAATTGGTTTGAAATTCATTGATGGTTATCTTTTGATAATCTTTTGAGATTGGAAGGCATATCAATTGAATATTCATGTCTTTGCTTACTCTATTGATATGTTGTTATTAGGCAATCTAACTTTTTGATTGATTAATCTTGTCATAGAGAAATTATTATTATTAGACGAGACCATAGTTAGTCTTTAAAGACCTTAGTTTCTACAATGGAGATGATTTTTAGAATATATATTACCAACCTCAAGACCATTTACCTTGTAAAAAAATGTATATTGATGTTGTATCATGGTTGATGTGTGAGATACATATATCACTATGCTCTATCAAATCAAGGAAGTTGTCAACAATGGCAAATCAACCACTCAAACATATGCTCTTACAAATGGATTCCTATATGTTGCAAGTCGATACTCATCTATTATTAATCTTGCACAATTGGTAATTAATCTACCCTCTATACTCTATTCGCAATTAGATTCTCATCTATTAGTAAGCTTTCTCAATTGAACTATAATCTATACTTTTATCCTTGATTAATGAGAATGTATAATGGCATATACTATAAACCATGTTAAAGAAAAGCATAAAGAAATATTACCTCATCTATAAATGAGCATTTTCATTTGAAAGTAGATACTCATTTGTGGTAGTAGCAGTACAAGAAGAAGAAGTAGAAAAAGATGAAGAAGAAGCAGTAAGAGAAGGAGAAAAAGTTTAAGATGATGAAAAAATTAGAGTAGCCTTATAGCTCTTAAGTAGCAATTACATGCATTACAAGAAATCCTAATCATTCTAATCTTCAAATATAAAAAAATATTAGGCTTGGATCTCTTAAATTACAAAACAAAATAACAAAAACAATTTAATATTATGCATTGATACCACTAAAAGGTAGGAATATTACTCTAAGAAGTATTTTCTTAAATTAGTTTAACTTTAAAATTTTATTAAATAGATTTTTTTGACAATGAAAGTAATATTCTTTATAATTTGTTGTATCCAAACACAGCACTAACTTTTATCTAACTTTGCAAAAAAAAAAGGAATTCCTCCACAACACTAATAATAATAATAATACTTAATATTTTCATCCTTAATCTACACACACACACACGCACGCACACACACACACACACACACACAAACATATATAATGAATAATTATGTTATGGAATCCAAAAAAAATATCTATGATTTGGGTTATTTTTTAGTACCTATATTTAGATACTAATAATTATCCCAATATAATTAAAAAAACATTATGCATAAACTTTTTTCAACTTACTCAGTATGCAAAAACGAGTTAATGCATATGTTTATGCATACAGAGTATTTATGAACTCCATATGCATATGTTTTTGTTTACGAAATAATGAGTTTCTACAAGAACTCATATGCATACTTGAGTATATGTATTCTGTATGAAAAAATGAAGGTAATTATCAGTATATTAATTTGTAATACCCAAATCATAAATATTTTGGATTTCAGTCCCCAAATGTTATATTAAAATTAAAAATTGTAAAGAAATATAATTATTTTCATGTTGGTTCCCCTTAACATTGTTTCATATAATATTATAACTTTTATCCACTTATATTGCACCGAAATGCATCAGCTTTGTTTATCTAACATAAGTTTTTAAAAAATTTAAATCTAAAATAATAGTTTCAGAAATCAAAAATCAATTTTTGATTCACATAGAGTTTACCAAAATATACTTCTTCAAAGTAAAATGATATGTTAAAACCCAGGGCTTACACCTATTTAATGATGCCACCAACCATCCAACTAGTAACTTTTTAGAAATCTTGGATTCAAAAATCTTTATCATTATAATGCAAGTAGGATTTGATTATTTTAAGTGTTTAGAATTATAACTATTTGTGTAACTATAAGTATACACACATTTAACTATATTTATAATTACATGTATAATAACATACAATATAATATTTAACTATATGTGTATAACTATGTATAAATATTTGTATAACTATATATAAATATTTGTATAATTATATAACACTCTACAACATTAAATATAACTATATTTATAACTATGTATATATATATATGTAAATCTATATATTTATTGATAACTTTATATATTTGTGTATAACTATTTGTATGAATATATTTATATATAACTATATTTTTAAATATATAAAAATATTAATAGCTATATATACTATATGTATAATAACATATAACTATAAATAATTCTATCTTACTATATGTATAACTATGAAAACTTTATACATAACTATATTTAAATATATAATTAACATGTATTTAATATACATTTTTATATATTAGTATAAAAAATGTATTTTAGCATTTCCATACCTATATATAACTATATGTATAAATATATGAAATTATATCAAAAAATATATATACATACATTTATAAATATAAGTTTAACTATACGTATAACTATATGTATAATCACATGTAACTATATTTATAATTATATGTATAAAAACATACAACATAATGTTTAACTAAATGTGTATGACTATATATATATATATATATATATATATATATATATATATATATATATATATATATATATATATATTTGTATAACTATAAAAACTCTATATAAATAAATATAACATTATTTTTAATTATGTAAACATATATGTATACATATATGTAAATCTATATAATTGTTTATAACTTTGTATACATTTATTTATATTTACTTATAACTACTTGTATGCATATATATATATAAGTTAAACTAAATGTAACTATTTATAACTACATTTACTATATGTATCCTAACATATAATTATATATGGTATAATACTATTTTGTTACACCAACTTGAAATAAAACGGCTAAAGATATAATATCAACAATATGTAAGCACATATCATAAGAATGTCCGTTGATCAGGCTCATATATGGTATAATACAAAAAAGGGTCGTACTCTTACCTAATACCAGCCCTTGGGCCTCAGGCTCAAATATGAACTTATGTATAACAAAAAATGTAATATTTGATAGGTTTGTACTGAAGAACTTATATTTTCTTTTATATAATTCTTCATTTTAACACTACACTCTCTGTGTGTGTCTCTCTCCCTCTATAATTTTTTCTGTCTTTCTCTTCCTCTTTTTCTTTATGTGTCACACTCTCTCTCGTGTTATTTTTTGTCTGGCTCTTCTTTCTTGCTTGTTCTCTTTCTCCACCCCCAATCTCTCTCCCTCTCTATCTTTCCCTCTCTCCCCCCTCTCCATTTCACCTTTTCTCTCCCACTCCCTCTCCCTCTTTTTCTCTCCCCCTCTCTCTCTCCCCTCATCTCTCGATTTCTCTACCCATCTCTCTCCCTACCTTATTTCTCTCTCTCTCTCTCTCTCTCTCTCTCCCTCTCCCTCTCCTCCTTCAAACATTAAATGTATTTTTTTTTGCTTTCATTTCTTGTGCATTATTGTACTTTGCACCATTTATCTAGTATAACTATGATATCTTTTAATCTTTATCATGCTAAAAATTACGTTATCTATTAATGTAGATTGTGCAAATGGCTTCCCTCTATATTCACGATATTTAAATTTTAAATATTCATCTGTAAGTAATTTATTTTATTCTTTGTATATTTTGAAGTAATAGAATGTTTTATTTATATTATTAATTGAGCATTATTTTATGTAAATAAAATAGAGCAAAATGAGCTCAAATCGTTAATGGATGTACAAAAGTGTTATTAATGGATTTTTGAATAAATATTTTTTGACTGGGCTTGAAACATTCATCAATTTTATATGTAACCAATCAAGATTGAAGGATGGATAAAAAATTAAGTATCCATGTAATCATCGAAAGTTTCAGAATATCCCTTTTCGTGATGTAAACACTATAAGATATCATTTGGAAAAATATGGCCTTTTGCCAAATTATTTTGTTTGGATTTATCATGGGGAAAGTACACACGCTATGAATATTGACAAAATGAGGGTATTGAATCATTTGCTTGTGGTAAAGAATCATCAAACACATACCATAGAATGATCATGGAAGCTACAAGTTCTGACTTTAATATGGATTACATGGATGAATTACCTAATCCTGAAGCTCAGAAATTTTATGAAATGCTTAAAGCTGCAGATAAAAAGTTGTGGCCTGGTTATAAAACACAATCGCAATTGTCACTTGTGGGTTGACAAATGAGCATTAAGTCAGAAAATCATATGTCTGAGAAATTATTTGATCAGGTGACAGAACTAATGAAGGAGATTGTTCTGGATAATAATTTGATCACTAACAACTTTTACAACTGTAAGAAGTTACTACGAGGAATGGGTCTACCAGTGGAAAAAATTGATTGTTGTTTAAATAGATGTATGTTATAATTGGGAGGTGATAGTGATTTAATTAGCTGTAAGTTTTGTGGCCATCATCAATTTAGGAAGACACCTCGTGCTGTAGAAACGCGAAAAAAATTGAAGGTTGTCTTTAAAAAGATGTATTATTTTTCATTAATTCCTCGATTACAGAGACTATATGCATCAAATGCTACATCAAATGATATGTGGTGGAATTCCGAACATGAGGCTGAAGAAGGGCTAATGCGTCACCCATTAGATTCAACTGCTTGGATGCATTTTAATTATATACATCAAGATTTTGCAGTAGAAAGTCGAAATGTGAGATTGGGTCTCTACACTGATGGATTTCAGCCATTTGGGCAATCTAGACAATAGTATTCAACATGGCCAGTAATAGTGATGCCTTATAACTTGCCTCCATGGTTGTGTATGAAGGAGCAATATATATTTTTGTCAATATTGGTACAAGGGCCAAAAAATACAAAAGACATGCTGAATATTTTTTTACAGTCTCTTATTGCAGAGTTAAATCATTTATGGGATGTTGGCATTTTTACATATGATATCTCAAATAAGCAAAATTTTATTACATGGACAACCCTTATGTGGACGATAAATGACTTTACTGCATATTCAATGTTGTCTAGCTAGAGTACTATATGATGATTCACATGCCCGTATTGCATTACAAATTCTGATACATGTACCCTAAAATTTAGTGGTAAATAGTCAATATATCATATTATCTATTTGTCTATCCTATTATCTATCAATCTATCTATTTATTTATATATCTATCTATTTATCAATCCATCTATCTATTTTTCTATATGTCTATCTTTTCTTTTATCATTCAGATGATTTATCTATCTAACTAACTAACTATCTATCTATCTATTTAGCAGCCTATCTTTACATCTATCTATCTATCTGACTATATGTCTATATATATATATATATTTATTTATATATTTATATATGTTAAACTATTTATATTTTTATCTACTTATCCCCATATCATCTTTTTTGTCTATCTATCTATATGTTTTATCTTCAATCTGTATATCAATTTATCTGTCTATTTGTTTAATAGTCTATCTATCTATCTTTATATCTTTCTATCTAGCTATCTATATGTTATTATGTCTAACTATCTAATTAGATATATATTTTTCAATCAATCATCTATCTATTTATATATCTATCTATCTATTTATCAATTTATCAATCAATCAATCTATCTATCTATCCATCTGTCTATCTGTCTATCTGTCTATCTGTCTTTTTATCAAACTATCAATCTGCCTTTCTAATAATCTGTCAATCTGTCTATCAATCTATCTATTTGTCTATCTGTCTATCTATTATTCTATCTATATATAAATCTATTTATCTAGCTAACTATCTATATGTCTATTTTTGTATCTATTTATCTGTTTGTCTACATATCTGTCTATCTATATATCAATTTGTCTATTTGTTTATTTTTTTATCTATCTATCTATCTATCTATCTGTATATCTTTCTATTTCTCTATCTATGTATATATATATATATATATCTATCTGTCTGTCTATCTATCTATCTGTATGTCTATCTATCTATCTATGTGTCTATGTATATAACATTCTATGTATCTATCTATCTATATAAGTTTCTATCTATCGGTCTATCTATCTATCTATCTCTATATCAATCTATCTGTCTATTTGTCTATCTCTATATTTGTTTATTTATCTATCTGTCTATATATCTATATGTATATTTGTGTATTTTTGTATCTATCTATCTATCTATCTATCAGTCTATTTGTCTATCTGTCTATGTATCTATCTATCTGTGTAACTATCTATATATCTTATGATCATCTATTTATCTTTATAACTTTCAATTTGTATATCATTCTATCTGTCAAACTATATTTCTTTTTATCTATCTATATTACAATTTCTCTATTAGTTTTTCTATCTATCTCTCTATCTCACTATCTTTCTATTTGCCTATTTGTATATCTTACTATCTTTTGATATGTTTATCTATCTATTTATCAATATATTTATCTGTTTATAAATCATTCTATTTATTTATGTATTTATCTATGTGTATAACTAAATATATGAGTATCTATTAATTTATCTTTCTATCTATCTATGTATCAATCTATCTGTGTATCAATCTTTCTCTCTATCTATCTATCTATCATTTATCTGTCTATCTATCTGTCTATCTATCTATGTGTTTATCTATCAATCTTTCTATTTGTATAATGTCTATCTGTCTATCAAACTATTTATATAACTATCTATATATATAACTATTTAGATATCAATTTGTATAGATTATTTGTCTGTCTATCTAGATATCTATTTATTTGTCAATCTATGTATCTCTCTAAATAACTATTTTTCTATCACTCTAGCTATCTATATTTTTATCTCTCTATCTTTTTATATGTTTAACTATTTATCTATCTATCAATATATCTCTCTTTATGTATATTTGTTTAATAATCTATCTACCTATTGGTTTATCTATCAATATGTATATCTATCTATCTATCCATTTATCTGGCTAAATGAAAATGTGTATCTATACATCTATCTAGCTATTTATATTATTGTTTATCTATCTATCTGACTATTTTTTATATATCTATCTATATATATGGCTATTTAATTGTCTGTCTCTCTTTGCACCTATCTATCTATCTATGTCTTTGTGTCTGTGTCTAGGTGTCTATGTATCTATGTCTCTATGTGTCTAAATGTATATGTGTCTATGTGTATATGTGTATATGTGTCTATTTCTCTATGGATCTCGGTATATATTTGTCTATGTATATATCTACCTATGTAAATATCTATCTATCTTTCAATCTTTCTACATATATATCTTTCTACCTATCTATTTATTTGTGGCTCTATTTATCTTTCTATCTGCTTTCCTACCTGAATATCAATTTATTTTTCATTCTATCTATTTTTCAACCTATCTATATAATCATCATTGTATCTATCTATATGTCTATCTATTTATCTATCTATCTATCAATTTGTCTATCTATCTTTATATCTATCTATCTGTCTTTCTTTCTATCACTCTATTCATCAATTAGACTATCAGTCTATCTATCTATTTATTAAACTATCTAAATGTCTATATCTCTAACTGTCTATCTATCTATCTAACTATCTTTCTATTTGTCTATGTATCTCAAAGTATATTTTTCTATCAATCTTTTAGTATATAATTCTAATAGTATATGTGTCTATCTATTTATCTATCTATCGTCAATCAATCTATCTATTTAATAGACTACTTGTCTTCTGTCTACCTGTTTATCTA
>JAREIK010001833.1:660514-726558 GCA_029783825.1 Sapria himalayana | reverse complement strand
CAATATATCTATCAATATGTGTATCTATTTGTTTATATATCTATTTATCTATGTCTATCTATCTATCTATTTGTTTATCTATTTGTCTATCAATTTGTCTATTTGTCTATCTATATGTCTACTTATCTATCTATCTATATATCTATATATCAATCAATCTATATCTATGTATCTATTTAATATTCTATCTATATATCTATCTATGTATCTATCTATCTATCTACATATCTAACTGTCTATTAATCAATCAATATATCAGTCTATCTATCTATCGGTCTATATATCTATCTATCTTTCTATATCTGTATTTGCCTATCTATCTATCTATATATTTATCATTGTCGATCTATTTATCTATCTATCGATCTATCTGCCTATTAATCTATCTATCAATTTTTGTATCTATTTGTCTAATTATGTGTCTATCTATCTATCTATTTATATTTCTTTGTATCTATCTATCTATCTATCTTACTATTAATCTGTCTATGAATCAATCAATCATTCATTCATTCTATTTGTATATATATCTATCTATCTTTATGACTATCGATCTGTCTATCTATCTATCTACATATTTTTGTTTCTATATATCTATCTATCTATCTATGTTTCTATTTATTTATCTATGTGTCTTTCTATTTATATATCTCTTTATCAATCAACCTGTATATCAATCTGTATATTTATTTATCATTCGATCTATCTATCTTTCTTTCTATCTATCTATCTATCTATTTATCTATCTTTGTTTATATCTATCTATCAATCTATCTTTCAATCTATTTATGAATATATTTATAAATTAATCATTTTATATATTTATCTATCGATCTATCTATCTATCAATTGGCTTATAAATCTCTACATATATATATATATCTATCAATCTATTTGTTTATCTTTTTATATTTCTATATGTCAATCAACTTTATATTTGTTTATGTGTCTGTCTATCTATCGATATATTTATATATCTATATAACTATTAGTTAATATATCTACCTATCTGTCTATCAATGTATTTGTTTATCTATCTATATATCTATTTTTCTACCATTCTATCTATTTATCTATCTATTATTCAATCCATGAATCTATATATTAATTTGTTTACTAGTCTTTTTATCAATTTATCTATCAATCTATCATTCATTATATCTATCAAGCTATCTAGCTATTTGTCTATCTATCTAACTAACTAACTATCTATCTATGTATCTATCCATCTATAAATATATCTATCATTATGTATATCTATATATCTCTCAATCAATCTTTCTATTAATCTATTTATCAAATTGTCATTATATCTGCTTATCTACTATCTATCTATTTGTTTGTATGTTTTTCTATTGGTCTATCTGTATATCTATCTATCTATCTATTTATCTATCTATTTGTCTATCTATTTGTATATCTATCTATCAATCTATCTGCCGATCCATTTGTCTATCTATCTATCTATCTTTCTATTTATCTATCCATCTATCATTCTATATATTTGTTGGTCTATCTATTTATCTATCTATCTATCATTCTATCAATCAGTTTTTCAATTTATCAATCTATCATTCTATCAATATGTTTATCAAGCTATCTATCAATCTAGCTATCTATCTATCTATCATTTAATCTAGATAGATGTCTATCTATTTTCATATCTTTCGATTTATTTTCCAATCTATCTGTCCATATATTTGTCTATTTAACTGTCTATTTATATGTCTATTGATTTATCTACCTATTAACTATTTATAAGTCTATCTTTTTGTCTATCAATATATCTATCAATATGTCTATCCTTTTGTTTATCTATCTATTTATCTATGTCTGTCTATCTGTCTATCTATCTATCTATTTGTTTATCTATTTGTCTATCAATTTGTCTATCTGTCTATCTATATGTCTATCTATATGTCTACTTATCTATCTATCTATATATCTATATATCAATCAATCTATATCTAAGTATCTATTTAATATTCTATCTATATATATATATCTATGTATCTATCTATCTATATACCTACTTATCTGTCTATTAATAAATCAATATATCAGTCTATCTGCCTATATATCTATCTATCTTTCTATATCTTTTTTTGCCTATCTATCTATCTATATATTTATCATTGTCGATCTATTTATCTTTCTATCGATCTATCTGCCTATCAATCTATCTATCAATTTTTGTATCTATTTGTCTAATTATGTGTCTATCGTTCTATCTATTTATATTTCTTTGTATCTATCTATCTATCTATCTGACTATTAATCTGTCTTTGAATCAATCAATCATTCATTCTATTTGTATATATATCTATCTATCTTTATGACTATCGATCTATTTATCTATCTATCTACATAATTTTCTATCTATCTATCTATCTATGTTTCTATTTATGTATCTATGTGTCTTTCTATTTATATATCTTTTTATCTATCAACCTGTATATCAATCTGTATATTTATTTATCATTCTATCTATCTATCTTTCTGTATATCTATCTATCTATCTATCTATTTATCTATCTTTATTTATATCTATCTATCAATCTATCTTTAAATATATTTATCAATATATTTATAAATTAATCATTTTATCTATTTATCTATCAATCAATCAATCTATCAATTAGCCTATCAATCTATACATATATATATCTATCGATCTATTTGTTTATCTTTTTATATTTCTATATGTCAATCAACTTTATATTAGTTTGTGTGTTTATCTATCTATCAAAATATCTATATATCTATATAACTATTAGTTAATCTATTTACCTATCTGTCTATCCATGTATTTGTTTATCTATCTATCTATCTATTTGTCTACCATTCTATCTATTTATCTATCTATTATCCAATCTATGAATCTATATATCAATCTGTTTACCAATCTTTTTATCAATTTATCTATCAATCTATCATTCATTATATCTAACAATCTATCTAGCTATTTGTCTATCTATCTAACTAACTAACTAACTAACTATCTATCTATGTATCTATCCATCTATCAATTTAGCTATCATTATGTATATCTATATCTCTCTCTATCAATCTTTCTATTAATCTATTTATCAAACTATCTATATATCTGCTAGTCTACTATCTGTCTATTTGTTTGTATGTTTTTCGATTGGTCTATCTGTATATCTATCTATCTATTTATCTATATATTTGTCTATCTATTTGTCTATCTATCTATCAATCTATTTGCCTATCCATTTCTCTACGTATCTATCTATCTATTTATCTATCCGTCTATCATTCTATCTATTTGTTGGTCTATCTATTTATCTATCTATCTATCATTCTATCAATATGTTTATCAATCTATATATCTATCTATCATTCTATCAATATGTTTATCAAGCTATCAATCAATCAATCAATCTATCTATCTATCATTCTATCTTGATATATGTCTATCTATATTTTTATCTATCTTTCTATTTATTTTCCAATCTATCTGTCCATATATTTGTCTATTTAACTGTCTATTTATATGTCTATTGATTTATCTACCTATTAACTATTTATAAGTCTATATTTTTGTCTATCAATATATCAATTAATATGTCTATCAATTTGTTTATCTATCTATTTATCTATGCCTATTTATCTATCTATCTATTTGTTCATCTTTTTGTCTATCAATTTGTCTATCAATTTTCTATCTATCTAACTATCTTTCAATCTAGGTTTCTATATATCTATCTATCATCATATCTATTTATCTGTAATTCTATATATTTGTCTATATATTTGTCTATATATAAATTTCTAAATATCTGTCTATATATCTATCTATATATGTGTGTGTCTATTTATCTATTTATCTGTCTATTTGTCTATTTACCTATCTACTTCTCAGTTTATATGTCTATCTCCTGTCTATTCATCCATCAATATATCTATATATCTATATCTCTATCTATCTATCTGTTTATCTATCTATATAACTATCAAATTTATCTATCTATATATCTATTTATCGATCTATCTATCTATCTATTTATTTATCTTTCTATATGCCTATCTATTTGCCAATCTATCTAATTATCTTTGTATCTTTTTGTCTATCTATCTATCTATTAATATATCTATCTATATCTCTATATTTTTGTCTATCTATCTATCTATCTTTGTGTGTGTGTGTGTATTTATATGTATATTTTTTATCTATCAATCTGTCTATCTATTTTTCAATATATATGTTTATTTATTTGAGTATCTATCAACTATCTATCTATCTATATGTTTATCTATCTATCTATATATCAATATACCTATCAATCTATTTATATGAATATCTTTCAATCAATCATTCTCTCTCTATATATATGTTTATCTATTTTTCTATTTAACTATCAATCTATGTGTCTATTTTTGGTCTATCTATCTTCTATCTGTCTATATGTCTATATGATATGTGTATATTTCTATTTATCAATCAACCTTTCAATCAATATATCTATTAATCTATCTATATATCAATAAATCAATCAATCTATCTGTCTATCTATATGTCTACCTATATATCTATCTATATATCAATCAATATATATCTAGGTATCTATTTAATAATCTATCTATATATTTTTCTATGTATCTATTATCTATCTATATGTATGTCTATCTATCAATCAATCTATCTGTTTATCTATCTATCTATCTATCTATCTATGTATTTGTCTATATATCTATCTTCTATATCTCTATCTATCTATCTATCTATCTTATATTTATTATTGTTTATCTATTTATCTATTACCTATTTTTCTATCTATTTGTCTAATTATGTGTCTTTCTTTCTATCTAACTATTTATATTTCTTTGTATCTATCTATCTATCAATCTGAACTTTAATCTGTCTATGAATCTATCTATCAATCAATTATTTTCTTTGTATATATATAAATCTATCTATCTTTATTACTATCGATCTATTTATCTATCTATCTACATATTTCTCTATATATCAATATTTCTCTCAATCTATCTATTTATGTTTCTATTTATTTTCAATCCAACTTTCTATCTATATATCTCTTTATCTATAAACCTATATATCAATCTATATATTTAACTATCTTTCTATCTATCTGTCTTTCTGTTTATATATCTATTTATCTATCTTTGTTTCTATCTATCTATCAATCTTTTTTTCAATCTATTTATGAATATATTTATCAATTAATCATTTTATCTATTTATCTATGAATCTATCTATCTATCAATATATATATCTTTATATCTACCGATCTATTTGTTTATCTTTTTATCTTTCTATCAGTCTATCAACTCTTTATTTGTCTATCTATCTATCATCCAATCTATCTATTTGTCTATCTGTCTATCTATATATCTATCACTATATCTATATAACTATCAGTTAATCTATCTACCTACCTATCTATCTATGTATCTGTCTATCTATCTATCTATTTATCTATTTATCTATCTATCATTCTGTCTATTTATCTATCTATTATTCTATCAATTATTCTATCTATCAATCTGTCAATCAATCTATTTACCCATATATCTATCATTTGTCTATCAATCTATCTATCATTCTATCTATCAATCTATCTAGCTATTTGTCTATCTATCTATCTATCTAACTGTCTATCTATCTATCTGTCTATCAATATATATATATCATATTGTCTATCTATCTATCTCTCTTTCAATCTTTCTATTAATCTATTTATTAAACTATCTATATATCTGCTTATCTATTATTTTTCTATTTGTTTGTATGTTTGTCAATTTATCTATTTCTCTATTTGACTATCTATCTACCTACCTACATGAATGTCTGCCAGCCTGACTAATTAACTATATGTATGTCTATCTATTTGTTTGTCTATCAATATGTCATCTATCTATCTACCTATCAATTTTTCTATTTGTCTATCTGTTTATCTATCTATTTATCTATTTATCTATCTAATTGAGTATCAATCTATCTATCTATTTATCTATCTATTTGTCTTTCTATCTATTAATCTATCTATCTATTTGTCTATCTATCTATCTATCTGTCTATCTTTCTTTCAGTCTATCTATCTATCTTTCAGTCTATCTATCTATCTAACTATCTATCTACCTATCAATCAATCTTTATTTCTTTCTATTTCTCAATCTATCTGTATATCTTTCTATTTATCTATCTATCTATTTTTGTATCTTTCTAACAATCTTTCTGTCTAACTAACTAACTAACTATCTGTCTGCCTATCTATCTATTTGTATATCTATCTACTATCTATCTATTTGTTAATCTATTTTTTTATCTATCTATCAATCTATTTGTCAATCTATCTATCTATATATCTAATAATCTATCAATCTGTTTGTTTTTCTATTTGTCTATGTATCTTTCTATTTAAGTACCTATCTATTAGTCTATCTATTTATCTATAGATCTATCTATTAATCTTTCTATTAAATTGTCTATCAATCTATCTAACTAACTATCTATCATTTTATCTATGAATCTATCTTTCTATCTAAATATCTATCTATCTATATATTTTTATATTTTTCTATCTATTTATCTATATGACTATCTATCTGTCAATCAATTTGTGTATTTATCTATCTATATATCTAGAAGTCTATCAATCTATCTATCAATTTGTCTATTTATTAATTTTTTAATCTGTCTATTAATCTTTATATCAAACTATTTATATACCTGTCTATATATTTGTTTATCTTCCTTTATGTGTATTTATTTATCAATTTGTTTGTCAATCCATTTGTTTATCTACCTGCGTGCCTGTATGTCTGCCTAATTGATTATCTATATCTCTATCGGTCTTTCTATCTATTTATCTTTCTTTCTTTCTTTTTTTCTAACTATCTATTTGTATATTTGTAAGTATGTCAATATGAATGCTAATCAATCTATATATTAATCAATATTAATTTGTCTATCAATCAATCTATTAATCTAGCAATCATTCTATATATAAATATGTGAATTTATATATCGATATATCTATCTATCTATTTAACTGTCTACCTATCTATTTATCAATCTGACTATGTATCAATCTATATATCTCTATTTTTATTTATTTATCTATTTGTCTATCTATCTAGCAATCAATATGTCTATTAATCTATCTATTAAACTATTTATACATCTATCTATTTCATTCTCTATCTATCCATTTGTTTATTTGTTTGTATGTCTATCTATATGTGTGTATGTCTATGTGTATCCCAACCTCACTAACTATCGGCCAACCTATCTATCTATATATCTATTTGTTTATCAATTTATTTATCTCTATTTCTATCTATTTGTTTGTCATTCTATATATTGATCTATCTATCTCTCTATCTATCTATTTGTCTATCAATCTATGTAACTATCTATCTATCTATATGTCTATCTATATGTTTATCTATCTATTATTCTAAATATATTTATATCTCTCTATCTATCAATCTATCTATCTATCTATTTTTCTATCTATCTCTTTATCTATTTATTTATCTATATGCATATCTATTTGTCTATCTATCTGTTTGTCTGTCTATCTATTTGTCTAACAATTTATCTATCTAACAATCTATCTGTCTGTGTATCTATTTTTCTATCTAACTATCTATCTATTTGTCTATCTATTTTCAATCAATATGTATATTAATATTTTATCTATTGGTCTATCAATATATCTATTAACCTATCTTTCAAACTATATATATATATATATATATATATCTGTCTATCTATCTATCAACCTATTTTTCTAAATATCTTTATATCTCTCTATCTATCAATCTCTCTGTCTATCTATTTTTCTATCTATCTCTTTATCTATCTATTTATCTATCTGCATATCTATTTGTCTATCTATCTGTCTATCTATTTTTTCTATCAATTTACCTATCTAACTATTTATCTATCTGTGTATATATTTTTATATCTGACTATCTATCTATCTATCTATTTTCTATCAAAATGTCTATCAATCTTCTATCTATTTGTCTATCAATTTATCTATTAACCTATCGATCAAATGATATATCTATCTGTCTATCTATTTGTTTATCTATCTATATGTCTATTTGTTTGTGTGTCTGTTTATCAATCTATCTTTCTATTTGTCTATCTACCTACCTGACTACCCATCTATCTATTTATTTTTCTAACTATCTATTTGTTTGTTTGTCTATTTATTTTTTTGTTTGTCTCTCTATCTATCTATCTATCTACTTGTATATCTAATTGACTATCTCTCAATCAATCTATCTATCAAACTATCTATTTATCTTTCTCTCTATAATAATATTTCTCTATGCATCTTAATTATATATATATATATATATATATATATATATATATATATATCTATCTATCTATCTATATATCTATCTATCTTTCTATCTATGTGTCTATTTGTCAATCAGTTTTTCTGTCTATTTGTCTATCTACCTCTCTATAGACTGACTGCCTGCCTGACTCTCTATCTCACAATTAGTCTGTCTCTCAATCTGAATGTGTATCTAAATTTTTATTTATCTCTCAGTTTGTTTGTTTGTTTTAAGTCTATTTGTCTATCAATCTATCTATCAATTTTAAAATAAAACTTTCTATCAATTTGTCTATCAATCTATCAATAATTCTATCTATCTTTCAATCTATCTATCAATCAATCAATCTATCTATTTATTTATCTATCTATTTGTCTATATAACTATCTATCTATATGTCTTTCATTCTATCTACCTATATATATATTAGTCTATCTTTCAATCTATTTATCTTCTGACTATCTATCTATCAATCTATTTGTCTTTCTATCTATCAATTTTATATCAATTAGTCTATTAATCATTCTTTTAATCTAACTATCTTTCTATCTGTCTAAATATCTATTAATCTTTCTATCTGTGTATCTTTTTGTCTATTAGTTAGTATGTCTATTTTTCTATCTGATTACCTGCCTGACTATTTGCCTACCTGACTATCAATATCTCTATCTGCCTGCCTACCTATCAATGTGTCTATATGTCTTTTTGTCTATCTATCTATTTGTCTGTCTATTTGTATATCGTTAGGTTTTTCTATCTATCTATTTATCGATATGTCTATCAATCTTTCAATCAATCTTTCTATCAATCAGTTTATCAATCTATCAATAATTTTATCTATTAATCTATCTATTTATCGACTTATCTATCTATTTATCTAACTATGTATATACCTGTCTATGTACATCTATATCTTTTTGTTTATCAATATGAATTTCTATGTATCAATCTGACTATCTATCAATCTATTTATCTATCTATCTTATTATCTATTTATCTATCTATCTTTCTTTCTTTCTTTATATGTATTTAATTATCTATATATCTATCTATTTAAGTATCTATCTATTTATTCATCAATCTGTCTATCAATTTGTTTTTCAATATATCTATGCATCGGTCTATCAATGTCTCTTATAATCTATCTATCAAACTATCTTTATATCTGTGTAGCTATTTGTCTAACAATTTGTTTGTCTATTTGTTTGTCTTTCTATCTATATATCAATTTGTCTATTTTGTATACCTGGCTGACTAACTGTTTGCCTACCTAACTATCTAACTATCTGTCTATTTCTCTATCTATATATCTATCTATCTATCTATCTATTTGTTTGTTTTTATATCTATCTATATATCTATCTATCTTTTTATCCTTCTAATAATCTTAATATTGATCTATATATCTATATGTCTATCTTTCTATCTATCTATCAAACTATGTATCTTTTTGTCTATCAATATGTCTATCAATATGTATTTGAACCTCTCTATCAATCTATCACTCAATCTATCTATCAATATGTCTATTAATCAATCTATCTATTTTAAATTAACTTATCTATCAATCTTTTTATTAATCTATATATTAATCTATCTATCTATTAATCTATCTATCAATCAATCTATCTATCTTTATATCTATTTATCTATCTATCTATCTGTAGATTAATCTATATTTCAAACTATTTTTTTATCTGTCTATCTATATATCTATCTATCATTCTTCTTGTGTGTCTATTTTTCTAACAATTTGTTTGTATGCCTACCTACTTTACTATCTACCTACTTTAATATCTATCAATCTATTTGTCTATTTGTTTTGTCTCAATTTATCTATCTTTCTGTCTATCTATCTATTTGTCTATCTATTTGTATATGTATCTATCTATTTATCTATTTGTTTATCAATTTATCAATCATTTTGTCTATAAATCCATATATTAATCTATTATCATTCGATCATTCAACCTGTCTATTTATCTATCTAACTATCTATCTATATATCTATCTATCTATTTATCTATCTGAATTTCAATCAATCTATCTATCTTTGTTTCAATAAATCTATCTATCTATTTATCTATCTGTATATTTATCTATCTATCTGTCTGTCTGTCTATCTATCTTTTTGTATATCTTAATATCTATATATCTATCTATTTATCTATTTGTATGTTTGTCAATCTATCTCTTTACCTATCTATTTATTTATTTATCTGTCTATCTGTCTATCTATCTATCTATTTGTCTATCATAATATCTATTTGTCTGTCTATTTCTCTATCTATCTTTTTACCTATCTATCTATTTATTTATCTACCTATCTATTTGTTTAACTGTGTCTATCTATTCGTCTATCTATTTGTTTATCAATCCTTCAATCTAATCTATCTATCTATCTTTCTGTTTATCTGTCGGTCTATTTGTTTGTCTATCTATCTATCTATATGTTTGTCAATTTGTTTCTTAGTCTATTTTTTTATCTATTTATCTATCTACATATAAATCTATATGACTATCTATCTATCTATGGATCTATCTGTCTATCTATCAGTCTAAATAAATAAATAAATACATATATATTTATATATATATATATATATATCTATCTATCTTTCTATCTTAATATCTTTCTATTTATTTATATATATATATATACACACATATCTCTCTCTATCTATTTATCTATCTACCTACTTATTTGTCTATTTATTTTTCTATCTATCTATCCATCTATTAATCTGCCTATATATATATATATAGTTATCTGTCTATATGTTTGTTTGTCTGTGTGTTTATATATATATCTATCTATTTGTCTACCTGTCTTCATGAATATCTGCCTGCCTATCTGTCTAACTTTCTATCAGTGTGTCAGTCATAATGTATATCTATCTATTTGTTTGTCTTTTTGTATATATGTCAGTGCTTATATCTGTCTATCTATCTATGTATCTATCAATATATATGTCTATCTATCTATATATCTTTATCTATCTAATTATATATATATATATCTATCTTTCTATCTAACTATCTATCTATTTATCTATTTATCTATTTATATATTTGTATGTGTATCTATATGTCTATCTATTTGTCTATCTATATATCAATTTATGTATCTGATTATCAGTCTATCTATATATCTATCTATTTGTCTAATAATTTATTGATCGATCTATCTATCTATATCTTTATCTATGTATCTATATATATATATATATCTATCATTCTATCAATCTATCAATCTATGAATCTATTTATATATTTATCTCTCTATCAATCATTCTATCTATCAGTCTATCAATTGGTCTATCTATTAGTCTATCAATTTGTCTATCAATCTATATATCAATCTGTCTACAATCTGTGTATCAATTAATCTTTCTATCTATCTTTCTATATGTCTATCTATCTATCTATTTGTCTATGTATCTATATATCTATCTATGTATATATTTGTCTATCTTTCTCTCATCTCTCTATCTATCTATATGTCTATATATCTATCTATCTCTCTCTCTATATGTCGATCTATTGTATATTTATCTGTCTAATAATCTTTCTATTTATATGTTTATCTATCTATCTATCAATCTATCTATCTATCTATATATCAATTTATATATCTATTAGACTATTTATCTATCTATTAATCTATCTATCAAACTATCTATCTATTTGTTTTTCTATCCATCTATATTTCTAGTTATGTGTCAATTTGTCTATCAATTTGTCTGTCTATTTGTTAGCTTTTGCCTGCCTAATTTTCTACGTGCCTGAGTGTCTATCTCTCTTTCTATCAATCAATCTATCTATATATTTATCTATCTGTCTATCAATCTTTCTATCAATCTACTTATTTTTCTATCTGTTTGTATATCTATATGTTTGTCTATCCTTCAATCTATCTATGAATATATCTATCAATCTATATATCAATCTATCTATCATTCTATATATTAATCTATCTATTTATCTATCTATCTATCTAACGGTCTATCTATATGCCTATCTATCTGTCTATCTATCTATCTTTTTATATATTTGACTATATATCTATCTATCTATGTCTCTATTTATCTATCTATTTTCCTATCTATCTAACTTTCTATCTTTCAATTTGTGTATCAATCTGTGTAACTATCGATATATCATTCTATGTATGAATTTATTTATATAACTATCTATATATCTATCTGTTTGTCTATGTATCTATATATCTATCTATGTATATATTTGTCTATCTTTCTCTCATCTCTCTATCTATCTATATGTCTATATATCTATCTATCTCTCTCTCTATATGTTGATCTATTGTATATTTATCTGTCTAATAATCTATCTATTTATATGTTTATCTATCTATCAATCTATCTATCTATCTATATATCAATTTATATATCTATTAGACTATTTATCTATCTATTAATCTATCTATCAAACTATCTATCTATTTGTTTTTCTATCCATCTATATTTCTAGTTATGTGTCAATTTGTCTATCAATTTGTCTGTCTATTTGTCTGCTTTTGCCTGCCTAATTTTCTACGTGCCTGAGTGTCTATCTCTCTTTCTATCAATCAATCTATCTATATATTTATCTATCTGTCTATCAATCTTTCTATCAATCTACTTATTTTTCTATCTGTTTGTATATCTATATGTTTGTCTATCCTTCAATCTATCTATGAATATATCTATCAATCTATATATCAATCTATCTATCATTCTATATATTAATCTATCTATTTATCTATCTATCTATCTAACAGTCTATCTATATGCCTATCTATCTGTCTATCTATCTATCTTTTTATATATTTGACTATATATCTATCTATCTATGTCTCTATTTATCTATCTATTTGCCTATCTATCTAACTTTCTATCTTTCAATTTGTGTATCAATCTGTGTAACTATCGATATATCATTCTATGTATGAATTTATTTATATAACTATCTATATATCTATCTATGTATTTGTTTATTTATCTATCTATCTATTTGTTTGTTTATCTATCAATCTATGCGTTGATCTGTTTATCTACCTACCTGATTGACTGTATGCCTCACTGATTGTTTATTTATCTATTGTTTTTTGTTTGTTTTCCTATCTATTTATTTGTCTATTTGTTTATCTATCTATGTGTCTATTTATCAATGTGTCTATTTATCTGTCTATCTATATGTCTATATATATGCCTCTTTATCAATATATATATATATATATATATATATATATCTCTTTCTACTTGTCCATCTATTTGTCTAACTATCTTCTATCTATCTCTCCATCTATCAATCTATTTATCTATCTATCTATCTATATGTATATCTTTATGTCTGTTATCTATATATTTGTTTGTCTATATATCAATCAATCTATTTATTTATTTATTTATCTATCTATCTATAAATCTTTCTATCTATATTTTTGTCTATGTATCTGTCTATCCTTTTGTCTATCTATTTGTTTATCTATATGTTAGTCTATTTATTGATCTATCTATCTATGTTTATCTATCAATCAATTTATCTATCTATCCATTTAAAAATCTATCTATATATCTATCTATCTATCCATCTGTCTATATATATTTTTATCTATCTGTCTATCTATATATCTATCTGTCTTTCTATATATCTATCCATATATATATATATATATACACATACATATCTATCTATCTATCTATCTATCTATACTGTCTATATATCTTTATATCTATATATCTACCTATCTATTTATCTATCTATATATCTATTAGTCTATCTATTAGTTTATTTGTCTATCTATCTATTTATCTATCTATGTATTTGTTTATCTATCTATCTATCTGTTTATCTTTCTATCTATTTATCTTTCTATCTATCTATCTATCTATATTTATGTATATTTATCTATCTATCTATCTATATGTCTATTTCACTATAATAAAATATTTGTTTAGCTACAGAATTTAGCTAGGGAAATAATCCCAAGTTAATTCGCAAGGCATTAGCTAGGGAATATTAAGAGATGTTTAATTTTACATTGAATTATAAATTATCATTGGATTTGTGATGGATTAGATTTGGAAATTTTTGATTGAAAATTGTTCCTAGCTACTATTATCATAAATTTTCACGTAGGGGGTGGTGGGCATTTTAGCAATGATTTTAGAAATGGATTTTTTCTTGCTAATTAATTAAAGATAAAATCACTCGCTAAATAATATTCTGAATTTTTTCTTAATGATTTTATATTTAATTACTAGCGATTTTTCCTTAAATGATAATTTTCACAAAATATATGCATTTAGCTATGAATTTTTTTCTAGTTATTTTGGCTTGGGATAATTTTCATCACAAATCGGTAATGATTTAATTTTTTTTTATATTATTTGTTTCAATATTTTATATAATTTTGTATATTAAAGGTATGTCATGGTTTATGGATGAGCAATCCTTGAAAACAACATTCTTCTCATATAATTATAAAAACTGGATATTATAAAATAATAATTTATATTAATATAGGCTAAAAAAACTATTTTTCTGATTATAAAATTTTAAAAAAATTATACAAAATATTTTTCAGAAAAATTTAATTATGATATTTAAATATTTGTATTTAAAAAACATTAAATAATTAATTATATAATATAATCATTTTTTATGATATTTTAATTAATAAATAAACATATATAAAAATTACTACTAATAAAAAGCTAAAATATGTAATTGTATGATTAAATAAAAAATTTTATAAAAAAATCTGAATTAACGAATAAACAAGTAAATATCTATATTTTTTTAAAAAAAATATTTTTATGATTATAAAAATTTTTTAAAAAATATTTACTAGAAGATTTGAAATTTTTGAATTATAAAAATATGTAAAATTTTCATAAAATTTTTAAAAATAAATTGATATTTAAAGATAAATACATATATGTTTTAATTACATTAAAAAAAGCATGATGATTTAAAAAATAAATATGTTAGTGTGGTTATTAAAAGAACTCTTCAAGTATTTTTTTTTTCGGATTTTAAAATAGTTATTTAAAATATTACTAATGAAATTTTTTTATCCTTCTCCTAAAAACACTTAAAATTTTTTTATCCATATAAACACTTTTGAAAAGTACTACCAAACTGACCTTAAGTTAATTTGAATTTAAATTTTATTTTTTGTCCATACTGAAATTTATAAGAATTAAGCAATTGAATAAGATCTTTTCTATATTCTTATAATATTTCATTTTTATTAAAATAATAAATATAACTTTTTTTACTATACTTTTCACTTTAAGTAATTTTTAGAATTTTATAAAATATACTTTTATATCAAATAATATGAAATTTAATGCCTATATAATTATTTCATATTATATTCATAAAAAATAAATTGAATTCATAAAAATTTATAACCATAATATGTGTGTGTGTGTGTGTGTGTGTATAATACTTTATTATAATATATTATTTTTTAATTATGAAATAATATCATTTATGGTTAAATAAAAATCTATTTCTTTTTTTATTTATATTATTTATTTTTTTTAATTTTAGTTTACTTTTATATATTTGTCTCTTTTTATTATATATTTACATTCATTTTTTTATTTATAGTTTCCGTGATAATATAAAAATACTAAGGCATTCAAGCACTTAAACCTTTTTATCTATCTTTGTGAAGAGGAAGAGAGGAGAAGTGAAACGGGACTACATGAGCACGTGCAACTCATAATTTTACCTCATCTTGTTACCAAGTAATATTAACAATGCTCTTCTCCTTTAGAATACTAATTACATTTCTATCTTTCTCTCAATTTGTTTTCTACTGGTAGAGTTTGGTTGATACAGATTAATTGGTTTTAATTTTTTTTTTCATTTTCCCCTAATTCTTTTTCTTCTTTTTTTTATTTTAACATCACTTATATGATTTTGACTCTTCACTATGAGTGAAACAACATATGGTTAGTGTAACCTTTGTTCTTTTAATAATTAATTTTTTTGGGTTTTATGGATTTCAAATACAAAATGTATGCTTATTGTTTTCTACTTCTATAACTTAAGAAAAAAAGCTATGCATATTGTTTTGTGCTTCTGTAACTTAAGAAAAAAAACCCCATGAGAGATCAAATTTAACTTTTCTAGAGTTAAATTTGATCTATTTGGTATGAATGATAAAATATGAACCGCAGATGTCATTCTGTGCTAGATCTTGCAGTTTCAAAACAAAGTAACTCAAGTTCATCAACTGATTCTAATGTGATGTATCTGTTTCACTTGAATATTGCTACGATGCAGGTTGTCGATTTATAATCTGTCATTAACTGATAATCTAGTTTCTGATTCCCAACAAATCATAGTTTCTTTATTTATGAATGATTATCATGTGGTTCATCTGGCTTTACATTCGAGTTTATGTTAAAAGAATATGATCATTTCTTAGAAACTAATCTTCTTTGTTTTGGATTTTAGAATTGGTTTTAGTCTTGCTGGTATCATATCTGCATTTTCTTTTCCTTCTCAGTTGATCACTACTATATTTTTCATTGAGTTTTATTTCTAATTTGGAATTAGAATTCTACAAATTTAGCCATTCTTTTTTTTAATCTCAATTGGACCTATGATTCTATGCATGTTTTTTTAGACTTGCACCGTAATATTCAAAATTTGATTTGATCAACTTTTTTCATTTTTTTTGGTTTTTTCCTGGATCTGCACCACAAGCTTAATATTCTCATTTTCAATACGAATAAATGAATATAAAAAAACTTATTGAAATAAGAGGAAGTACATATAATTGGAGAATATGAATGCAAATACACTCATAGACTATGTTGAGCTCCAACTATCACCTAAATCATCATTGTTTGATTTTTTATCTATAATGATGAAATATCTTCTACATGTGCATATATAATCTTTCTCTATCTTTCTTTACCTTTCTTTCTCTCTAAAGATATATGTATGTATATCTTCATTGATTTTTTGTTTGTTGTAGGGGTTCTTTGTTCATCAAGAGCAATGGGAAGACAAAGAAGCTTGATACTAGTCTTTTAAAGTCATTTATGAGTCAGTTGAAAGTCATAGAATCACTAAGAGGTCTTGCAAGCTCTCCAATCGAGATCAAAGTAGATCAATTCTAAGATCATGAAACTTGCTTTACCAAAGGAACACTCAAAAGGTTACAAACAGGACCCACCAATTGTTTTTCTAACCAAAGTTAATTGCCACTTTTTCATTTGAAGGTTCATGCAGTTTCCAGTGCACCTAAAGTTTTGGAAACTTTTTATGCATTTGATGAGATGTCCCAGCTGGAGGTAGCCTAGAGAATTTACTCTCGGGTAGTATTATTTTTTTAATACAATTTACTTTTTAAAGAGAAAATGATTCAAAATTTTATTCACATGGTAAGTCTCATGGAGTTCTTAACTTTGTATCCAGGGAGCTGAAAAACATTCTTCATGTACCTTTCCTTCACATCACTCCTCAAAATACACACACTATTGTACTCTACTCTATATTCAAGCTCAACTGATGGATTCAATTCCATTTTTAATGAATGTCCATTGATATTGACTGCTTTGCCTAAATTAAAATTAAAATAGATCATGTTTTGATGTGATGATACAGTTATTCACTCAAAAGCAATAAGTCTCGGGTTCAAGACAATTATATATGACCTCTTTGATATATCAATGGTAAGATTTGTTGAGAGATATATTTATATACCTCTCTCTAACGTTATGTTAGCCAAGATACTTGTGCATTGAGTAATCATACATGTTTACACAAACCAAGCTAAATTGATTGATTAAATGTCATTTTTTATTATAGTTATCAATATTGATTGCTTAAATTGAATTGACATTAACATAGGTTATATGTATATATATAGATATATATATGTATCTATGTATATATATATATGTATAGATATAAAGATATATATTTACATATGTATATAGATATGTATATATGTATGTATATAGATATATATATATATGTAGGTATATAGATATATATATGTGTGTGTGTGTGTGTGTGTGTGTATAAATATATATGTGTATATTAAAGATAGATATGTGTGTGTAGACATATATATATATGTATGTATGTATGTATATGTGTGTGTGTGTGTGTATAGACATATATATGTGTATATAGACATATATATCAGTATAAAGACATACATACTTACATACATACATGTATATATATATATATATATATATATATATGTATGTATGTATGTATGTATGTATGTTTGTATGAATGAATATAGATATATGTGTGTGCGTGGGTGGGTGGGTGTGTGTGTGTGTGTATAATTGGGTGGTATATGACCTGGGGCAATATACCTGAAGCACAAGAGGAATTAATTATTGGCCAAACAAATGATGGTATTGATAGCTAATTAGGAATTAGGATCGAACTCGCAATATTCAAGTAGTTGTGAATTCAATACCCTACCAACCAAACCACCCTATCGTTATTATTTGAAATTATATTTTGATTTAAAGCATTTGCATAAAATTGAAGCCTGATTTAGACTATTTTTTAAGTCATATCATGAATTTATGAATCAAATTATTTATAAATTTAAAATTTATATGACTAATATATATTATATAATGATTTTGTTTAATGATGTTTTTTTGAGATAATTATATTTTTATTTTTTAATAGATTATATTTTATTGTGATACTTCAATAGTAATATGACTAGAAATACTTTATTAAATTTGATTTCTCATAGAAGGATGAGAGATCAAATTATTGTGGTTGAAATATATGGGTTTTATTTTGATCATCTCTAAAAATATTATTAAAAAATAACATTTTATATAAACTTTTATACATTTATATAATAGTATGACAATAAAAAAAAATATATAACATTATATATAAACATGATATGCTTAGATAAACATATAATGTTATATATAAATATTTATACATATGTATAAATGTTTATAAACATTTATACAACATTTACATAACACTATCCATTTATATAATAGTTTATATAACATTTAGATAACATTTATATAACATATAAAATATTTATACATATTATAAACATTTATATAAAATTTAAATTTTTATATAAATATATAATATTTATAATGTTTACATAAATGTGATATATATATATACTATATAATATTTATAAAAGTGTTACATATATATATATATCACTACAAGAAAATATTAATTTAACTAAGGAATTTTAGCTAGGGATTAATCCCTAGCTAAATAACAAGGGATTAACTAGGGAATAACAAGGAATTTATGATTTTTCAATGAAATAAAAATCTGAAACAGTTTAGAGACAGAATATTGTCCTAAATTTCGCTCAAGAAAAGTAAGGATATTAGCTATGGATTTAGTGATGGTAATTCCCTAGCTAATAAAACCTAGAATATACCGACGAATTTAGCGACGAAAATTCCATAGCTAATAAAACCCGAAATATAGCGACAGAGTTAGCAATGGAATTCTTCTAGCTAATAAAACCTGGAATATAATGATGTTTTTAGCGAAGGAATTTCCCTAGCTAATAAAATCTAGAATATAGCGACCGATTTAATGATGGATTTAGTGATGCATTTCTCTAGCTAATAAAATATGGAATACAACGACGGATTTAGCGACAGAATTTACCTAGCTAATAAAATCTAGAATATAGCAACGGATTTAGCGACAAAATTTCTCTAGCTAATTACATCCAGATTATAGCAATGGAATTTCACAAGCTAATTACATCCAAAATATAGTGACGAATTTAGCGACGAATTTTTTTCTAGCTAATTACATCCACAATACAGCGGCAGATTTAACGATGAAATTTTTTTAGCTAATTTCATCTGGAATATAGCGAAGGATTTAGTGATGGAATTTTCCTAGCTAATTACATCCAAAATATAGTGACGGAGTTAGCGATGAAATTTCCCTAGATAATCTTTAATTATTTAATTTGTTTTAATTTATTATTATTTTTTAATATTTATTTAATTTTGATTATTTAATGTATGATAATGGTCTATAGATGAGTTATCTTTGAAAGATACAAACTCCTCGTAAAATTATAAAAAAAGAATATTATAAATAAATAATATAAAAATACAAAAAAAAATTTATTAACAAGGACTAAAATAACTATTTTTATGATGCATAATTTTTTAAAAAAATTATAAAAAAAACTGAGTAATATTTTTACTATTAGTTTTTAATATACTATATTTATTAAAATAATAAATATAACTTTTTTTAATTATATTCTCACTTTAAGTAATTTTTTGATTTTTAAAAATTATTAATGAAATCAAATAATAAGAAATTTTATGCCTTTAAAATTATTTCATATATTCTTCATAAAAAGTAATATGAATTTTTAAAGATTTATAACCATAAAATATATATATTTATATATTTTTTAACATTAAAAGTATTTTATAACTCTTAGGATAGAGGTTAGAAGACAAATCATCATTTCATATATGTCTTATTATATATAGTTTGTAAATTTATAGCTATTTGATATTTTGTTTATAAGGCTAAATATATATTTTTTTAAATTGTTTATATATTTATTATTTAATTAATTTTATAATAAAAAATAATAAGGTGTTTGTTTTTCATGTGTACCTTACTACACGCACATGAATTTTGTTGAGAAAATTTTGATAATAAATAAAAAAAATTAGCCTTTTTGTAATATATATATATATATATATTGTTTATTTAATGTTTTTATAATTAAAAATTTTAATTTTTTGGTAATATATATAATCACTTGTTGTCGAGACATGAGAGAAAACTCTAACAAGCGAAGTGGCTATGTCCCCCGTAGTCCACCTCTATCTCTTAACACCGACGCATCAAAACCTAAGCGAAGGGTAATATAAGCGAGATTTCTTATTGATTTAATGTATGTTTTCTACCTTATTTCTTCATCGATTATCTTAATGCAAGAGTGTGTGTTTTGATTCTGTTATTTTTTATTATGAAAATCTTCTTCATTAATCACCAATGTAAGCTTGGATTACTTATATAAACTTGTTCGTATATATACTTCATGCATTTGTGATATAATGCATTTTCATTGTGTAGATGTTGATGGTGCACAATAGGTATGATGACTTGATATCTACATCAAAATACATAATTATATATAAATAATATACATAAACAGTATACATAAATATAAGTGTATTTTATATATGTGTATTTAAACATAACTATGCATAAATATGCATGTGTGATATAATTCAAATTTCTTATATAAGTGTATTTTACTATATCTATAACTATAAAAATAGTATACATAAACATAACTATATATAAATATAACAACGTATATTTAATACACACACACACACACACACACACACACACACATATATATATATATATATATATATATATAATATGTGTGTGTGTGTGTGTGTGTGTGTGTATTTAATAAAATGTATATCAACATATAAATATATATAGATGTATTTATGTAAATTAATATACATAACTGTATATAAACAGTAACCATAAATAGTATGCATAAATAGTATAAGGTATGCCGACTTGATATCTACATCAATATACATAACTATATATAAACAGTACACATAAACAACATATATAAACATAAGTGTATTTTATATAAGTGTATTTAAGCATAACTATATATCAATATGCATGTGTGATATAATTCAAATTTCTTATATAAGTGTATTTTACTATATCTATAACTATAAAAATAGTATACATAAACATATCTATATATAAATATAACAACATAATATATATATATATATATATGTAAATATGTATGTATATAACTAATATAAATGTATTTAACAATATGTATATCAACATATTACTATATATAAATGTATTTATCTACATCAAAACCTATACTTAGCCATATGTCTAAATATATATAATTACATGAAAAACTATATATAACTACATCTACAACATGTATAACTACATGCTTCAGAAACTTAATATCCATTCATATCATTCATCTCATTCATACATATATTTTTTTGGATATTGTATAAATCTTTATCAATTTTCCATATATTTTAGGAACTTAAATATACTTTTTTCAACCTTAAATGTAATTTTATTATATTTTTGTATGTTTGTATAATCATTATGATTTAATATGTTTAGGGTTTTTATTTTTGTTACACATAATATCATTTAATTAAAATTTATTTCTAATAAAATGTTCATTTGTTAAAATTCAAGTTGTAAATTTCAAAACAAATAACAATATGTTTGTGTAATAAATATTATAAAAAAAAATCTAAAATATATATGTGATGTAGTTTCAATTTACAAAGATAAAACTTTAAAATTAAAATTTATTTACAAAATAAAATTTTCACCTCATAATATGCAATATGTAATATAATTATAAAATTAACAATGTTTGAAATGTATTTATTAATTACAAAAAAAACATTGTAATGTATTAAATTCAAAATAAAATTTAAAATAAAACTTAAAAAAATTATTTAAAAAAACAAATTCATATATTTATATGGTCATTTATATATTTTGAATAAAATAAAAAAATAATTACTTGTAGAAAAATATACTCATGTATTTATATGGTAATCTATTTTGTTTGAACATAATTAAAGAAATAATTAATTTTTTACAAAACATTAAAGACATTATTTATATGCACTACATTATATTTGTTTAAATTTTAAAATTTCTAAAAATTTATTAAACACAATAAATAATTGTTAGAAATTTATCATAGACATAAATATTTTAATAAAAAAATTATATAGAAATACAAAAACAAAATTATTTATTTATGAACTATATTTTCATTATTAACATAATTGTAAAAACAAAAGAATTTACAAATATGCCAACTTCATTTATTTATATGAGTATAATGATAGTTATTTTAATATAAATATTAAAAAAACAACTATTTGAATAAAATAGAAGCTCATATATATAATTCATAAATTCATTTTATGCATTAATATGCTTCACACACACACACACACACACACAAATATTTGTTATAAATATAAAGAATTTACAATGTTTTATAAATTGTGTTCGTCATATAATATTTTATTTTAATTAAATTTTCAAAATCAAAAAATTTTAAATACAATCACACACACACACACACACACACACACATATATATAAAAGTTTCATGTATAACTTTAAAAATACATTATGTATATAGGTATATGTGTGTGCGTGTTTGGGTGTATAGTAGTATATGCATGCATACAAGTACATACACACAACTTTGAAAATGTAGATACATGTGTGAATATATAACAAAGTATAAAAATGTGTATGCTGATATATAATGTATAGTAATGTATATGGATGTATAAATGTGTGTGTGTGTGTGTGTGTGTGTGTGTGTGTGTGTGTATAAGGTAGTGTATATGCATAAATATATTTATGCAATTATATGTAAATATCAACATTAATTTTTAGAAGAGAAATACATGAGCACATAAATATTAACATGTTCCACAAATTCGTGAGAGTAGGAGCAAAAAGTGACATTATTGCAAGATACTACTAATCTTCCATCTATAACACTTTGCATCCAAATTTGATCAGAGTACTACTTGCAATGATAAGGTTCATTCAATACTACATACCATGAAGTTATATTTTTATTCAATATTATAATTTGTTCAAATAAAAAAATCTATCTAATATCTTCTTCAACAACTCTTCTATCATATTTTTCTAGTCTTGATAAGCTATTTTCAATATTGATTATATGTACATTTACTATCTAATATCTCTAGTTCAAACTACTATAATAGTAAAATTCATCAAATATATATAGGGTTGACATCTTTCTTTTCTATGAGATATTTGATTATAGAATATTTAGTATTTACTATGACTTTGGTTCCTAAAAAATATGATATTAATTTTCCAAAAGAAAATATTGTTGATACAAGTTCTTTCTCTATAGTGGTGTAATTCAATTGTGCATTTAAGAGTGTGTTGATATCATAGTATATGATAAATTTTTCATAAATATTTGTATAACTATATAGAACTTTTTATAATTTATATTTAACTATATTTATAACTATGTAAACTATTTTTATAACTATATGAATAACTATATATAACTATTTATTTAAAAATATAATATTTGATAACTATATGAGTAATTCTATATAACTTTGTAATAAAATATATCATATGTATGATAATATATAACTATATTTAATTGTATTTTTCTAAATGTATAACTATAACATTATTATATATAACTATATCTTTAACTACATACATATTTATAACTATATGTGTATAACTATATATAAATATTTGTATAACTATGTAATACTCTATATAATTAAATATAATTATATTTGTATATATGTATACATATATGTATTCATATAATTAAATCTATATTTTTATTTATAACTTTGTATATATTTATATATAACTACTTATAACTACTTGTATGAATATATCTATATATAATTATATGTAAACTATATATAACTCTATTTTTAATTATATATACTATAGGTATAAGAACATATAGAGGTTGACCTCCGTCTCTAGTGACCATCTCTTGAGGTCTATTGATTATGTTTCTTTTTCTCATTAGATCTTTTTACTACCATATGACAAAGGGATTTAGATTTAGTGGAAGAAATAGGGTTTACGTTCACAAAGTTATTTAGTAGGCTATTTTCCAATAAGGAGATGAGGATTTTGATGCTAGGTCTTGATGCTGGCGGTAAGATAACCATTCTATATAAGTTGAAGCTTGATGAAATATTCACCACAACTCCTACTATTTTCTTCAATGTAGAGACTATTGAATACAAAAATATCAATTTCACTCTATGGGATGTTGGGGGTCAAGACAAGATTCGCCCTTTCTGGAGGTATTACATCCAAAATACCCAAGGTCTTATATTTGTGGTGGGCAACAATGATATAGATCAAGTTGTTGAAGCCTGAGATGAGTTGCATAGGATGCTAAATGAGTAAAAGCTTCTGGATATAGTTTTGTTGGTGTTTGCCAATAAGCAAGATCTTCCCAATATGATAAATGCAGCTGAAATTTCTGACAAGCTAAGCCTTCACTTTCTTCGCCACCACCATTGGCACATTCAGAGCACATGTGCTACCTCTGGTGAGGGGCTCTACGAGGGTCTTGATTATCTTTCCAATTATATTGCCAACATATCATAAACAATTTTAGCATGATGAGACAAACTTTGTTGACATATCTGGATGTGGATCTAATCTTTACATATTTTGATTGAGTTTTGTTCTTTTATGTGGAGGTCATCATATGTTTCTAGGGGAATTCAAATTGTATTTATATTTATAAATTGCATGCCTAAAATACAAGACCGCATTTACTTTGTTCTGATTTTTTGTAAGCTGAACTTGTTTGTTTTATGTTTTGTCTTTTTGCCATTGGATCGCAAAGATATAAGAACATATAACTATAAATAATTGTCTTTGACGATATGTATAACTATAAAATATTATACATAACTATAATTTAAAATATTATTAACAACATATATTTAATATACATTTTTATATAAAAATGTATTTTACCATTTATATACCTATAGATAACTATATGTATACATATATAAAATTATATAAAAAATATATATAACTACATGTATAATATAAGTATAACTGTGTACATATATGTTTAACAACATGTAACTATATTTATAATTACATGTATAAAAACATATCACAATATGTTTAACTATATGTGTATAACTATATATATATTCGTATACCTATATAACACTCTATATAATTAAATATAACTATATTTGTAACTATGTATACATATATGTAAATATATATATTTATTCATTACTTTATATAAAATATGTATAACATTTTGTATGAATATAGCTATATATACTATATGTATAATAACATATAACTATAAATAATTGTATCTTTTTATATGTATAACTATAAAAGCTTTATAATAACTATGTTTAAATATATAATTTACAACTTATATTTAATATACATTTGTATATATTTGTATATAAAAATGTATTTTACTATATCTAAACCTTTACATGACTATATGTATAAATATATAAAATTATATGAAAAAATATATATACCTACATGTATAAATCTAAGTATAACAATATGTGTAACTATATGTATAACCAGATGTAACTATTTTATAATTACATTTATAACAACATACGACTTAATATTTTAGCTATGTGTATAACTATATATAAATATTTGTATAACTATATAATACTTTATATAATTAAATATAAGTATATTTGAAATTTGTTTACATATATAAAATTATAAAAAAATATATATACCTATATGTATAAATATAAGTATAACTATATGTGTAACTATATGTGTAAGTATATGTATAACCACTTGTAACAATATTTATAATTACATGTATAATAACATATAACATTATGTTTAACTATATGGGTTTAATTATATATAAATATTTGTATAACTATATTTAAATATTTGAATAACTATATAAAACAATATATAATTACATATAAATATATTTGTAACAATGTATACATATAAGTAAATCTATATATTTATTTAAAACTTTATATATTTATGTATAATTATTTGTATAATTATATTTATATATAACCTTATGTTTAACATTATAAAAATATTTATGGCTATATATACTATATCAATAATAACATATAACTATAAATAATTGTATCTTATTATATGTATAACTATAAAATCATTGTACATAACTATATTTAAATATATAATTTACAAATTATATTTAATATACATTTGTATATATTAGTTTATAAAAATATATTTTACTATATCTATACCTATACATACCTATATGTATAAATATATAAAATTATATGAATAAATATATATACCTACATGTATAAATTGAAGTATAACTATATGTGTAACAATATGTATGGCACATGTAACTATATTTATATTTACATGTATAACAACATACAACATTTTGTTTAATTATATGTGTATAACTATATATAAATATTTGTAAAACTAAATAAAACTTTATATTATTAAATATAACTATATTTGTAACTATTTAAACACATATGTATACATATGTAAATCTACATATTTGTTTCTAACTTTGTATATTTTATGTATAACTAAATATAACTACTCGTATGAATATATATATATATATATATATATAAATATAAAATTAATTGTTTAACGATATATAATTTTTTATAACTATATATATTATATGTATAATAACATATAACTATAATTAATTATATCTTACTATTTGTATAACTATAAAAACTTTATACATAACTATATTTAAAAATATAATTAACAACATATTATTAATATACATTTTAATATATTAATATAAAAAATGTATTTTAGTATATCCATACCTATACATAACTATATGTATAAATATATGGAATTATATGAAAAAATATATATATATACATGTATAAATATAAGTTTAACTATACGTGTAACTATATGTATAATCAAATGTAACTATATTTATATTTATATGTATAAAAACATACAACATAATATTTAACTATATGTGTATACCTATATATCATTATTTGTATAACTATAAAAAATTCTATATAAATAAATATAACTTTATTTTTTATTATGTATACATATATGTATAGATATATGTAAATCTATATAATTGTTTATAACTTTGTATACACTTATGTATATCTACTTATAACTACTTGTATGCATATATCTATATATAACTATATGTTTAACTATATGTAACTATTTATAACTACATTTACTATATGCATACTAACATATAATTATATATGGGATAATACTAATTTATTGTACTAACTTGAAATTAAATAACAAAAGATATAATATCAACAATATGTAAGCACATAGCGTGAGAGTGTCCGTTGGTCAAGCTCATATATGGTATAATATAAATAAGGGTCATACCCTTTCATAATCTCAGCCCTTGGACCTCAGGCTCATATATAAACTTATGTATTACAAAAGATGTAATATTTGATAGGGTTATCAGAAATTTTTTTTTTAATGTAATTCCTTATTCTAACATTGCATTCTCTGTGTGTGTCTCTCTCTCCCTCTAATTCTTTTCGTCTCATTCTCTTCATATTTTTCTTTCTATGTCACACACACACACACACACTCTCTCTCTTGTTATTTTCTTTCTCACTCTCCTTTCTTGCTTGTTCTCTCTCTCTCTCTCTCTCTCTCCCTTTCGCCATTTCTCTCCCCCTCTCCTTTTTCTCTCTTTATCACCCTCTCCCCTTTCTCTCTCTATCTCTCTCTCCCCTTCTTTCCTTTTCTCTACCTCTCTCTTTCTCTCTCTCTCTTCCTCTCTCTTCCTCTCTCTCCCTCTCTCTCTATCTCTCCCTCTCTCTCTCCCTCTCTCTCTCTATCTCTCCCTCTCTCTCCCATTCTCCATTTCATTCCCCCTCTCTTTCTCTTCCTCTCCCTCTCCCCTTTCTCTCTCTCTCTCTCTCTCTCTCTCTATCACTCACTCTCTCTCACTCTCTCTCTCTCCTCGTCTCTCCATTTCTCTGCTCCTCTCTCTCTCCCCACCTTCTCTCTCTCTCTCTCTCTCCCCCTTCCCCTTCAAACTTTAAATGTCTTTCTTTTTTGCTTTCCTGTTTTGAGCATTATCGTATTTTGCTCCCTTTATCTAGTATTACCATGATATCTATTAATTTTTATCGTGCTAAAAATTACTTTATTTATTCATGTAGAATCTGCAAACACATTGTCTTGATATTCACGATATTTAATTATTACTATATTTTGAAGTAATAGAATGATTAAATCAAAATAATGATTAAGCATCATTTTTTGTAAATAAAATAGGGGAAAATTAGTTCAAATCATCAGTGGATGTACAGAAGGTTTATGAATGGAATTTTGAATAAAGATTTTTTGAGTGGTCTTGAAATTTTCATCAATTTTGTATGTAGTCAATTGAGATGGATGGATGGAGAAAAAATTAAGTGTCCATGTAATCAACACAAGTGCCAGAATATCTCTTTTCATGATGCAAACACTATAAGATACCATTTGGCTAAATATGGCTTTGTGCCAAATTATGGATTTATCATGGAGAAAGTACAATGGCTCTGAACATTGACCAAAATAAGGGTACTGAATCATTTGCTTGTGGTGAAGAATCATCAAACACATACCATATAATGATCACGGAAGCTGCTGGTGCTGACTTTAAAATGAATTATGTGGATGACCTACCTAATCCTGAAGCTCAAAAATTTTATGAAATGCTTAAAGCTGCAAATAAAGAGTTGTGGCTTTGTTGTAAAACACATACATAATTGTCACTTTTGGCTCGACTTATGAGCATTAAGTCAGAAAATCATCTATCTGAGAAATTATTTGATCAGGAGATAGAACTGATAAATGAGATTATTCCAGATAATAATTTGATCACTAATAACTTTTACACCACTAAGAAGTTATTACGAGGAATAGTTTTACCAGTGAAAAAATTGATTGTTGTTTTAATAAATATACGGTATATTGGGGTGGTGATAGTGATTTAATTAGCTATAAGTTTTGTGATCATCTTTGATTTAAGAAGATACCTCGTGTTGTAGAAACGTGACAAAATTAAAAAGTTGCATTTAAGAAGATATAATATTTTCCATTAATTCCTTGATTGCAGAGACTATATGAATCAAATGCTATAGAAAATGATTCTGTGGACAAACTATCTATCTTCAAGCACCCTGGAAGAGCATTTGGAAGAGCAATGAAAAGATGCATGACAGATGTAGAGTACAAAGAAACATGGAGTTACATTTTACTTAATTGTGAGGAGGTTGCATCATATATTGAGTATGTATACATAAAAATGGTGGTAGGTTTAATCATAATTTAATTTTATCTTTAATACGAATTATTATAAATTGATATACATAATTCTCTCTCTTTTTATATTTGTGCAGTATTTATGTTGAGCATTAAAATATAGACAACTAGTAATTTTCAACAATGATGTTAATTATATGCTAGAAACTGAATTTGTGAATTGGTTGAAAAAATATGTGAGAATTATTAAATTTTAAATTTTTGATTTATTTAATTTATTAGTATCTTTTATTTGTTAATATCTTTCTTATTACTTTATGTAACAGACAATTGATCCTTTAAATGGAGATTCAAATATTTTTATTTAGAATCTAAGTAACTGCCCAAGTAGATATGTGAAAACATATCATAGACATTTTGTTAATGGATATAAATTTCATACAATTGGACACGGTTCTTCTAAAACAACAATGAATAGTGGTATATGTATTAAAGACTCATGTTATAGTGCACATGAGCTTGATTATTATGGTCAACTCAAAGAAGTTATTGAATTGTAGTATCCTAGACTCAAAAATAACAAGATTGTATTATTAAAGTGCGTGTGTTTTGATCCTACATTAAATGTGGCCACAAAGATTCATTCAGATTATAAGCTAGTAGATGTTAACAATAAACACAGATATAATCAATATGAGCTATTTATTATGGCAATTCAATCAGCTCAAGTATATTATTATACATATCTGAGTTTATCTCATGATAAGAGTGATTGATGAGAGATTTGCAAAAAGCTCGATCAAATTTTGAAGTACCAACATCTCAATAAAGAAGTGCAAACTTAAATATTCCACTAGCATTCCAAAAAGAAGACATAAATAATATTGAGCCTATGCATGTAGATGAAGATACAAAAAATTTATGTGACTCAAATGGTGGGCTAATAGAAATTGAAGATGATGAATTTATATCTAAAGATGAGTTCGAACTTCTATTAGAATCAGACAAAATATGAGAAGATCCTTTGAAGGATGACAATGATGCTGATAATTAAACTGTTAAACTTTTATTATAATATTAAACTATCAAAGACTTTCTATATTTTGTTGAAATCTATCGATGTGTTTTATTCTAAAATACTTGCTTGTTCATCATATCTCTATTATTTGTTTTAAGTTTTATTTTGTACAACATATGGTTCCTAAAGGACGTGGCCATGGTGGAGGTGGACGTGGACGGAGAAATGAATCAAATTCATCTAGTATGTTACATATTGTTGCAAAATTAGTACCATCTCATACCCACCATATCCAGACTATAACATCACAATCACCATCTTCATTTCTATCACCATCACCATCATTGAGACCAAAAAAATTAATTCCATGCAAATGCAGGTTTGTTCTTGACACTCTTATTTTGTGCAGAAATGCGTCGTCGCGGTTCTGATTTGTGACTACTTGTTATCAGTTATCAGTTTGTAAATGAAATATGTTATGCTCCATGTGCAGGTGTAACAATGTTCTATATTTTCATGGAGTACCAGAGGAAAAAGACTTAGAAATGCTGACCATGCCTAAGAAACCTATATGCGTGTTTTTTAAGTCCTATATTATTTTCTTCTGTTGTCTTTGTTAGTATGTGTATTTGCATTAAAGTACAAGTGTGTGTGTCATCTTATGCTATGTGATTATATATACGTACATATAATACTACAGTATGTACGTACATATATACTCGGTATAAACGTATGTATATACTAAGTATATATCTACATATATACTGAGTATATAAGTATGTATATTCCGAGTATATATGTTTGTATATACTGAGTATATTTGTACGTATATATTCAGTATATATCTTCGTATATACTGAGTATATTTGTATGTATATACTTAGTATATATGTTCATATATACTATAGTATATACGTACTTATATACTCGGTATATACATACTTTATACTGTAGTATATACGTACTTTTATACTGTAGTATATACGTACGTATTTATGTACGTATATACCGAGTATATACATAAGTGGGTGCATATATTTATTAGTAGACATGTATATATTGCTCAAGCTGGTCTGGTTATCATCGTGCATTACTCACTTATGTTGGTAATAAAAGCCATGGATATTAGACTTTTCCTAAAGATGTGAGATGAAGATATTTCTAGTCTTGGCTAGCCAGGAAGCTAGATGTTTGTCTTAAAAATCTTAGTAATTGTGTTGATATGCAATTATCACATGGTACAAAGTGGACGTATGAGTAAATAAGTTTTTTTGCTCTAGGTTCTGCAATAATTAGTTCTAAATGTACTAAGTCTTAGAATGATGATGATGATGATGCTCATGTAGTGTCATGTAATTCTGGTCTAGATGGAATATCGGGTCCTAATTTGGGAGAAGCAGCTCCCCGCCTCGTCAAAAACTTGCTCAATCTCAAGTTCATAAGTCAAGCATCATCACCAGGCATACTTTTATTATCAGCAATGGTAGTGTATCGGCAGTACTAGTAGTATTGACTGCAGTGGAGGTAGAGGCGTCAGTAGTTGTAGTAGTAGCAATGGCAGCATCAGCGGTAGCATTAGCAATACCAACAAATGCAGTATATACGTACGTATAATACTATAGTATTTTATGTACATATATACTGAGTATATATGTACTCAGTATATATGTACACATAATACTATAGTTTATATGTACCTATACTGCAATAATATATGTACCAGTGAAATGCTAGTATATATGTACATATATACTGTAGTATTATATCTTTATCAAAACATAGCTTTTTTTTATTTATTTTGCTTTGATTAAGTGGTTTAAATTTTTAATTGATATGGTACATTATTCCACATACGAAACTTGTATAAGTGAAAGGATTTTTTACTAGACATGACGCACCTTAACTCGGATAGCTTTTTCATAGTAGAAAGTTGGTGATCGAAGGAACATAGGGAGAAAAAGCAATGTCTATACATGGATAAATTATACTTTATGCACTATCGGTAGATACATTGATGAATAAGATGTAATAAGATTTTGTTATTTTTTTGTTTTAATTATGTAAAATATTATATTAGAATAAGTTATTAATTGCTTTTTTAAAATTATAAATTATCATTTATTGTTTCTCGGTTTATTCAATTATATATAAAAATATTAAATTATATAATTAAAAAATTTTAAAATAAATCAAATTCTGAAAATAGTTTTAAAATTAAAATAGCTAGGGATAATTCCTTTACTTAATTAGCAAGGGAAAAATCCCTTGCTAAATAAGCTTGGGAATTTTTCCTAGCTAATTTATTTAGGGATAACATTATTTTAGCAAGGAATTTTTACCGTCGCTAAATTTATTTTGCTAGGGATTTTTTCCGTCGCTAATATTTAGCAACGAGCATTTTATTTAGGGAATGCTTCCGTCATTATATCTGTTTAGCGACAGAAACTCTCATTTAGCTTGCTAATTTAGCTAGGGAAATTATTTTTTTTAGCTAGGGATTTTTCCATTGCTAAATTATTAACTAGGGACACTTTTCCTCACTAAATTTTAGTGACGGGCACTTTAAATTGGGAACAGTTCCATCGATAATCCCTCGCTATGTTTGGTTTGGTGATGAAAAATGCCCATTTAGCTAGGGAATTATTCCTAGTTATATGGAGTTGTCTTGTAGTGTTTATATATATGTAACATTTATATAAATATTTTAAACACAACATTATATCAGAGTCAAATGTAAGGCATGGAAGAAGATGAGCTCTGATTATTTCCGTTCAAGTGAAAAAGGAATCATAGACGATAAGATTTACTAGTTAATGTAGTGCAGGCCATTGAGTGGAACAAGAGGTATTTTTATGTTGCTTCTTTATGCTTATCCGGTGTGTAGCATAAATCACGCTGTAATTTGTTTCAGATTTGTTAAGTTGGGGTTTGCATTTCATATCTGGTGGGGTTATGTTGGTTTGGTGATCATGAATATGACTAGGCAAAATATGCATGAAGAATGCTGCTTCTTTTTAGCTTTCTTAGTTAAATTATGAGTCATTATTAGGTAGACTTATCATTTGCATAATTGAAAGGTTTGAATATGTTGTTTTGGCCCATCATAGGGTTGGGAAAAAATAACATCTAAGACCCTAGTGTTAGCTATTATTTTCTGTGCCACCACTATTAGTGTCACCATTACCACCTTTCTGTTACTGACTCTCTTCTTATTCAATCAGTGCCGCTACCCTCTTGATCACTATAATTCTACCATAACCTATGCATCATAGTTTGTGTTTATGAGGGAAGGCATCCATAGTTTTTTTCCATTTTTAGGTGATAATATTTGAAGCTATTGCTATTGCTATATTTGTAGCAGATATAATGACATTTTTAGTAGCTGTTGTAGTTCACTTTTTCATTAAGTTGTGCATGCTGAACATCTTCCTCAGTTGGTTAAAGTGTTATGCGATAAACTCAACTGGTGTAGAAGGGTACAACTCTTCCACTTATATGTATTGCCTTCATGATTAGGGTGATAAAATCAACTAAGAATGATGGAACCCTAAGAAAAGATGGCTAGTAATGGAGAATGAAATTGATCACTAAACCTTTAATGTGCGAGCCATCATGATCCTGATCTGCCATTATAATGAGATGACCATATCTTTTTGCTTTGACATTATCATACTGCTTATGCTGTTGCAGCTCTAGAATCTTATTGATGTTTTCAATTTTTTTGTATCTTAACTTAGACATGGATTGGCCATCCTTCGCATCATCATCAATCACTTCTTCGGAAGGAATTGAGGTTAGAAACATAGAATCCACCCACCCTGTAAGCGAATTCATTAAGATATACCTAATTGATGGAATCAGTAATGGGAAACCTTGTCGGACTGGAAGCCAAAATATTTCATGAGCTCTATATTTTATATAAATTGAATTTTTTATCTATTTTCTGATCCTTATTGTTCAAAACTAAAATGCATCATGAGTATAAAATATGATGTTTGATTCTAGTATCGTGCAAGTTCAATAAACTAAAATATTTTCATCTGAGTAATGTTGATTTCTTCATCTAGATTATGTACGAGTTAGTTCTGAATCTGATGTACAAGAAGACCAAATACAGGCTTCATTCTCACGATGTGCCATATGGCTCCGGTATTGGTCATCAATCTGTTATTGGATTATCTCTTGTGATGATTCCAATAGCTATTGGGTAATTATTTTATTTCTTCCATTTTCTAAAATAGTTTGTTGGAAATTCAATATTTGTTTTATGGATAAAATCTTGCACAATGATTGGCAAATGCTATATATGTGCTGCAAAACTACATAATTCTCTGAATCAGAATTCTTCATGCATATTGGTAAATGCTATATAAGTGATGGTCATATATATTATTTTGCTAAATTAATAAGTTTACAACCTTCGTATCATTTAAGTTTAAATTGATGTATATGTAGAAAATGAAAGAAGTGAATGATAAGATGAAAAAAATGAAGAATGAAATACAATAAGAGATGACCTATATGGAGTCAAAGTTAGCAGCCTTGACAAGATAGATAGCACACAGAGTTTCAGCATAGTATCCACACATGAGAACCTATCACAAATGCATAATATGATGAGGATGATGATTTACTTTAAAATAATTATATACTTATGTTATATTTTTGTTTTAACTATGTAACTATTGTATCAAAATAGTTTATTAACTACTTTTTCTTTTTGTTAATTTAAATAATGTTTATAGTATATATTTTTATTCAATTTAATATAAATATTTAAAAATATGTAATTAAATATTTTGTAAAAAAAATTGTGAAAATAGCTTTGGAATTAAAATTGGAAGGGAATTTTCCATAGCTAATTTAGCTAAAGAATTTTCTGTACATTTTCAATCGAAAATTATTAATTACTATTCTTAATTACAATCAAAAATAGCAAAGGAAAAATTATAATTATATACGGAATTTCCATCATTAAAATATTTTCTAGGGATTTTTCTCGTTAATATTTTATGAAGAGCACGTTAGATTGGGATAATTTTCATCAATAATTTGTCGTTATTCTATTTTAGCGATGGAAAAATCACATATAGATAGATTGATAGATCAAAAGATATTTACATAAATAGATAGACAAATAGATAGATAGATTGATAGATTGATAGATAGATAGATATATAGATATATAAATAGACAAATAGATAAACATATAGATAGATATATAGATAGATAGATAGAAATAAATATACAGATAGATAAATAGATAAATAGATGGATAGATGGATAGATTGATAGATAGATTGAGAGGTAGATTGAAAATATTAATGGACAAAATGATAGACAGATATATAGACATATTTATAGATAGCTAGGTAGATAGTTAGATAGAGAGATAGATAGACAAATAAATACACACATAGATAGAAAAATAGATAGACAGATAGATAATCATATAAATAGATAGATAAATAGACAAATAGATAAATAGATAGATAGATAGAGAGATAGATAGATAGATTTATAGATAGATTGATACACTGAGTGATAGATATATAGATAGATTGAAAGTTAGATTGATAAATAGAAAGATAGACATATTCATAGATAGATAGGTAGACATATCGATAGAAAGATAGATTATTGATTGATAGATAGCTAGACACATTGATAGGAATATTGATATAAAGATTGATAGAGAGATAGACAGATAAAAGGATAAATAGGTAGTTAGATAGTCATATATATATATATATATATAAAGATAGATAAATAGATAGATAGAAAAATAGATAGATAGATATATAGATAGATAGACAGACAGATAGATAGATAGATAGGTAGTTAGGTAGGTAGGTAGACAGATAGAAAAACATATAAATAGACATATAAATATATATTAGATAGAGAAATAGATAGACAGACAGATATATAGATATATAGATAGACAAATTGAAACATAGAAAGATAACTAGATAGATCAACATATAGATAGACGGATAGATTACCAGATACATAAATAGATAGATAGATAGATAGTTATTTAGACAGATAGATAGATAAACAAATATATAGATATATTGATAGACATATTGCTATATAGATAGATATACATATACATAGATAGATAGATAGATAGATAGATAAATAGATAGATAGACAAAATGATTGATAGTTAGATAGATTGATAAATAGACATATTGATAGATATAATGATAAACAGATTAATAGGCAGATAGATAGTTGATAGAAAGATAGATTAATAGAAAGATAGATACATATTGATAGATAGATAAATATACAAATAAATAAAGAGATAGATAGACAGATAGATACTAAGATTGATAGATAGACAAATAAAAAATAGAAATATAGAAAGAAACAAACATAAATAGATGACATATAGATAGACAAATAGATTGGTAGTTAGATAGATAGGTTGATAAACAAATAGATAGATAGACAGATAGATAGAAAGATATATAGACATATAGAGAGATAGAGCGATAGATAGATAGTGAGAAAACTAGATAGATTGATAGATAGATAGACAGAGAGACAAATAGATAGATAGATTGATATACAGATAGATAGACTAATATATAGATAGATATAAAGATAGATAGATAGATAGACAAATAGATAGATAGATTGATTGATTGATCGATTGATAGATATACAGATAGATAGAAAGATAGATAGACAAATAGATTGATTGATTGATTGACAAATAGATAGATTGGCAGATAGATAGATAGATTGATTGATAGACAAATAGATATATAGATAGATAGACAGATAAAATGATAGATAGAGAGATATAAAGACTGACAGATAGATTGACAAATAAATATACAAATAGATATTTTAGAAAGATAGACAGGCAGATAGATAGATAGATAGACAAATAGATAGATAGATTGATAGACAAATAGATAGATAGATTGATAGACAAATTTATTGACAGATTGATAGGCAGATAGATAGACAGATAGATAAACAAATTTTTAGACAGATAAGTAGATAGATAGGACATAGATAGATACATAGAGTCAAAGATAGATAGATATATAGATAGAAATATTGATAGACTGATATATAGACAGATAGATAGACATATTGATAAAACGATTGATATACAGAATGATAGATAGTTTGATAGATAGATTTATAGATAGATTGATAGACTCTGATAGATTGATAGATAGATTGATTGACAAATATATATATAGATAGATAGATGGATAAAAACATAAATAGAGATATAAACAAATATATAGATAGATAGATCGATAAAGATCACAAAATGAAAAATCAAAATAGCTTTTAAAAATTTCCTAGCTAAATGTAATTTTTCCGTAACTAAAGTGGATATAACGATGGATTAACAACGAAACCTTTCCCAATCTAAAGTAGAAGTGTCAAATGGGTCGTTGTAGGTCGGTCCAGCATGGTTTTTGTAGGCCTAACCGTGCTACCGTGCCAGGCTAGGGATGTCTACAGTAACCATGCCATGCTTGGCACTACACGGTTTATTCATTCAATGCTCGGTATGGTCCGATTGGCATGACTGGTTTTACGTCGTGCTTGGTCAAGCTTGTACAATGTGGTTTAAAAAAATTTAAAATTTTTTTTATTATTTTTATTTTTTGTTTAGAATATTTATGTAATTATAAAATATAAATTAGATAATGTTTAAAAATATTTAAATTGTAAATTATAAATTGTAAATATTTGAATAGTTATAAAGTATATGTTTTAATTATGCTTTTTGTTTAATTATAAAGTTTATGTTTTTTGTTTTAATTATGTTTTAATTAGATTATAATTTATTAGAATTATATTTTAGAATTTTTAATGAAATTATTAAAAATAAAAATAAAACAAACACAAAATTTATTTAACAAAAATAACAAAGTCACACTCTCAAAGCCAAGTGCCAAATGGCCAAAGTAAACCAAATACAATGTAATTAAAAATAAGAACAAAACATCGAAATCAAAAATCAGAATCAAGCATAACTCATAAGGAAAAGCATAACTGTAACAAAAGTGTAGCTATCGGCATGACACAATCTGGCAATCATCAACCATCAAGCATCAAGTAGCAACCTCATCAATCATCCATTCTCATATCATTATCATCCTCAACCTCAATGTCACTATCACCTGGATCATCATCAGCAATCTACTCCCCCGCATTCGTTGTAGTCACACTCCTAGTCCCAGCACGATCTTTGATGCTAAACATCGAATCCTCCCAATTCTTTATGCATACTAAAGCCTCAACAATATCTTGACATAATCTCCATCTCCTATCCAAAATCACATTCACTGTAAAAGAAAAAGTATGCTCCAATGCTATGCTCGACATCGGAGAAGTCAATAGATCCCGTGCTATCTAAGATAGCAAGGGAAGCCTCATATGATTTTCACCACTGTAATATATCAAGATTCTTCATTTCAGAATGTGATAGAATTGAGCAGTAATCGGTATCTAAGTACCGAGACAGCTCGCTCCTATTCGACGGTCCACCCTGTCGTTTCTCCCTTGCTAACTAAATTGAAAAATCATCATCTTCGAATATGGTATCAATGTCAGCACTCACAACCTTACTACTATTATAACCATGCATAGTATCATAGTATGTGAAAAGGTCAATCAACTTCTCGTGAATGAACCCTTCAGGCGAGTCTTCTAGGTTCATGCACTAGGAAATGTAAGTCAAAATATTATCTAGCTCTTCCACATTAACCCTAAGGTCCATGCATGTAGTGAGACAATAAAGAGATGGAATGGTAAACTAATACTTTAAATACTTGGTTTTCATCTCTGTAACCATATGGCTAAGTTTCGGATCAGCATGATACTTCCTAAACATGCTACTAATGTTGCATGTGCACCTGAGTGCAATGCAAGTCGTGAGAGTATTAACCAACGAACACATGTTCATGTCATAAAAAATCTTCAAGAATTTCATAAATTAAATTCCTAAAGCCCAGTCAGTGTCGTCAATAAAAGTTCGTCACTCTTACTATTGACGTAGTCAGATATCACGTGTTTGTATCCAACACATGACACCAACATTAGGTATGTGTAATTCAAACAATTTCTCATATCCGATTAGAATTTCTTCTTCTTAAGATTCGCAGACAAATAGAGATTATAGAGCTCCAATTGTTTGCGAGGCATACAAATATATTTTAGTGAGTTACATATGTTTTCCAAAGCGAGGAAACACACCTTCATCCCCACATGTAGAATCATGTTAACCACATGACACATGCATCAGACGTGGAAAATCTCTCTTAATGGTGCGTCTCTAATATTTCTAATAAACATGTTAATCGCTACTCCATTATTAGATGCATTATCGATTGTGATACTAAAAGTTTTATTTTGAATTTTATATTCTATAAAGATTTTTATCATACACTCAAAAATAGCAGGCCCATCATGAGGATGGAGAATCTCGGAGAATCCTAAAATTTTTTTATTCACATGTCATCTAGAATCTACATAGTGTGTGGTGAGACATGCATAAGATGCATCTCGTGACTAGTCCATATATCGGACGTCACGGACACCACTCTACTATATACCATAAATTCATTAATTATTAATTATTTTTCTAACTTATAATATTTTAGTATGTCGTTCCAAGATGTGGACCTAGGAAACCTATGATAATCAGGCTCAAAATATGTATGCATGATGCTCACTATCCTTGGATCTTCCAAAAATCTAATTGGAAGATCCATCAATGTGATAAGTTTGGTCATGTTTTCCTAACCCAACTCGCTATGGCATATGAAGGGGATAAACTTTGAGGCTGAACTCGATCCAGTCTCAAAAAATGTAGAGCTAAGTTAGGTTTGTCTAGGATCTAATGCACAATGTGTTTTGGTGCATAATTCGGCATGCCTTTTAAGATGTCGAGTCCCAAACACACTCTTACAATTTAAAATTTTTTCACAATATTTGCACAGTATCATTTCTTCTTCCTCACCCCTAATATTTTTTTGTTTTATTATATTAAAATGAGTCCAAACCATAGAAGTCCTCCTAATTTTTTGTTTTTTAGATATTTTCTTTTGAGACGACTAGAGAAACCAAAGTTTCAGCAACCTCGGACTTTTGTGTAAGATTTTCATTTTCTAATTTTAAATTAATTTTATTAGTATTAGTATTTGTCATTTTTTTGGTTTTTTAGACAAGATGATAGCTTAAAGAGTAGAGAGAGAAAAAAAAATAGAAATACCCATAAAGTAGTGTAAAAGAAAAGCACGTGCACCAAAAATCTAACTTCTAAAGACCAATGCAAACACCAACTAAAGACGAGCCTGAATTACGAGTCTCGAATAGTCGAGCCTAAATCCCGAGAGAGATAATTTTAGGAGAGAGGTTTGAGAGAGAGGATGTAAGATTTTATGTTTTTGAAAAACATAAAAATTAGAGAGGGGGTGGGGAGCTTTTATAGAAAAAATTTTAGAATTTTTTTTAAAAGTATTTTTTTGAATTTTTTAATAATTTTTTTGGGGCAGAATCATGTGGGTCATTGGATTCTACCTCATAGTCATTGGAGGCAAAATCCAACGGCTAAATTTCAAATAATTTTTTTAAATATTTGAACAGTTCACTGTAAACCCATAATAGACCTTTGGGGTTGGGGTTGGGGTTGGTTCAGATTTGGACCCGCCCGACGGGAAAAGCTAGCCGAGCCATTAAAGGGCGATAGTGGCATTGAGGCACGTGGTGAATCCATACTTTTTTAAAAAAATTAGGGTTTTCGCATGTCCCGAACAGGGCCGAACGGGGCCAAACCCGGTGGATTTTGGGACACGGGCCCATGCCGGGCCTAATCTCACAGAACCATGCCAGGCCAGCCACGACATGGTATACTCACTTCTTATGGTGTTCAAATAGATAGAATCATAGTCAATGGTTGAAGATCTATAGAACTCTCAACTTGTTGAGAAGTAGTTATCACACATTCCTCCATTAATTTTTGTGATAAAATAGTTAAAAATACTATTATAGATATAAATAAAATTGTTTTATATTTTGCATTCCAAATAACTTTCAAAATTTACTATGGTACTATTATATTTTATTAATATAATAGATTCTTACAGCAATCATCTGAGACTTGTTGTCAACAAACTGACCATCTATTTTCTTCACATGCATCTTTCTGAAAATCTTATAAATATCCGGATCTAAACACAATTATCCAGCCTAGAGTATGTATTTATTAAGTCATAAAATAACAAATGATAAAAAATTTAACAAAATTAATACAACCATACACTGATTAAATTTATTTAGACTATTAGGACAACCACTAAATATATAAATATTAAAAATTTTAAAATTATACTAAATCTCGAGCATACTCAATGCTCGACTTTGACCCTCCTGTGTGGCTAGACATTCCTATACCTAGTCCGACTAGCTCAGTTCATTAATTTTTACTGGTAATCTGCGATTTTTTTTAACATCTAGTGCCTCCCAATACTTAAGCAACTTGGACCAGGCATCCTCGGATATAAATTTAGCCCTTTCTATTATATTCTTCAATTTATGGACAAAATCAGAATACCATTCAGCAGCTTTGCTCTCTGATAATGACTTTATCTTTCCATCAAATTTGAGTGCCCATTTGCACTTATTCTATATATAGAAATATCACAAAAAAATTGATATTATTAACAAGGACATAATTATTTGCTGCTTGAATAAAAACCAACATAATAGACAACTAAGTAGATACGTAATTTTCAATGCTTTTGTTTCATTATTTTTACCCGAAGTCATTAAAATTAGACACTTTTGTCGATTTAGAAACTTTATTCCATGATAATGCTTTAGAATCAATAATTTTCTTGAAAGACTTTGTAATTATAGCCTAACACTTGAGAGATAGAATAAAACTATACAAATAAATAAATAACATTAAAAAAAAGCAAATCATAACTATATATAAAATAAATTACTAACTAGATCATCATATTATTTTATTCTAGTAATATTTAAATATTTCTTATACCACTCATCAACAACCTTAATTACTAACTTAACACTGAATGTAGAAGAAGACACAACATTTGATGATGTCATTGATTTTATAAATGGGGTAACTATCGGTGTAAAATGTAGTGTAGAAGATGGTGATGGATCAAAAGTGTTTTTAGGAAAGACAATGGGTGGTGGGCTTATATTTGATAAAGGTGATAGTAAAGGTGTTGATGATGGTGATGATGATAGAAATGGAGATGATGTTTGTGATGTTTAAGTCTGGATATGGTGGGTATGAGATGGTAATAAATTTGCAACATGGTATAAAATACTATATAAATTTGGTCCATTCTACATCTTGTCCACCTCCACCATGGCCACATCCTTTAGGTACCATCTACTATACAAAAAATAAAAACATAGAACAAATAATAGAGATATGATTAACACCATGCATTTTATAATAAAATACACCAATAGATTTCCGCAAAATATAGAAAGTTTTTGTTAGTTTAATATTATAATATAATTATACCAATTTAATTATCAGCATAATTATCATTCTATAATTGATCTTCTGACATTTCATCTGATTCTGATGGAAGTTCTAACTCATCTTCTAATAGAAATTGATCATCATCAATTTCTATTAGGCCACCATTTGAGTCACATAAATTTACTAGATCATCATCTACATGCACATGCTCAATATTATTTATGTCATCTTCTTGGAATGCTAGTGCAATAGTTATGTCTGCACTTCTTTATTGAGAGAGAAAGGAAGGAGAGAAAGAGAGAGAAATGAGGAAGAGAGAGAAAGAGAGAAATGGGGGGGAGAGAGAGAGAGAAGGAAGAGATAAAGAGGGAGAGGGAGAGAGAAAAAGAAACAACAAAAAAGAAATAGTGCAAGAAAAAAATAGCATGAGAGAGAGAAAAAAAATAGAGAGAGAGAGTGACACAGAAAGAATGATAGAGGGAGAGAGAGACACATAGATAACGTAGTGTTAGAATGATGTAATACAAAAAAGAACAAACATATTTCTTCTATACAAACCTATCATATATTACATCTTTTATCAGACATAAGTTCATATATGAGCCAGAGGCCCAAGGGATGCGATTAGGTAAGGGTACGACACTTATTTCAACAGTATACTATATCGAACCAATGCTATGTGCTTAGATATTGTTGATATTATATCTTTTGCCATTTAATTTCAATTAGTGCATCAAATTAGCAATATCTAATTTATAAGTATATGTTATTATATAACTAGTATATGTAGTTATAAATAGTTAGATGTAGTTAGAGATATAGTTATATATAGATATATTCATACAAGTAGTTATATATAGTTATACATAAATATATACAAAGTTATAACCAAATATATAGATTTACATATATATATACATAGTTACAAATATAGTTATATTTAATTATATAGAGTGTTACATAGTTATACAAATAATTATATATAGGTATACACATGTAGTTAACCATAATGTTGTATGTTGTTATACAGTAATTTAAATATAGTTACATGTTGTTATACATATAGTTACACATATAGTTATACTTATATTTATACATGTAGGTATATATATTTTTTCATATAAATTTATATATACACACATATAGTTGTCTATAGGTATAGATATAGTAAAATACATTTTTATATACAAATATATTAAAATGTATATTAAATATATGTTGTTAATTATATATTTAAATATAGTTATGTATAATGTTTTTATAGTTATACAGGTAGTCAAAGACAATTATTTATCATTATATGTTATTATAATTATAGTATATATAGTTAAAAATAGAGTCATATATAGTTAAAAATATAGTTATATATAGATATATTCATACAAGTAGTATATGTAGTTATACATAAATATATACAAAATTATAAACAGATATATAGATTTACATATATGTATACATAGTTACAAATACAATTATATTTAATTATTTAGAGTGTTACACAGTAATACATATATTTATTTATAGTTATACACATGTAGTTAAACATAATGTTGTATGTTGTTATACATGTAATTATAAATATAATTACATGTGGTTTTACATATATTTACACATATAGTTATACTTATATTTATACATGTAGGTATATAGATTTTTTGTTTTAATTTTATTTATTTAAACATATAGTAATGTATAGGTATAAATATAGTTATATATATTTTTATATACTAATATATAAAAATGTATATTGAATATATGTTGTTATTTATATATTTAAATATAGTTAGGTATACTATTTTTTTAGTTATACATATAGTCAAAGACAATTATTAATAGTTATATGTTTTCATACCTATAGTTATATAGTTAAAAATAGAGTTATATATACTTAAACATAAAGTTATATATAGATATATTCATACAAGTAGTTATAAGTAGTTATACATAAATGTATACAACATTATAAGCAAATATATAGATTTAATTATTTGAATACATATATGTATACATAGTTACAAATATAGTTATATTTAATTATATAGAGTGTTACATAGTTATACAAATATTAATATATAGTTATTCACATATAGATATATATGTATATGTAGTTAAAGATATAATTATGCGAAACATTTTTATAGCTATACATTTAGTAATATACAATTATATATAGTTATATATTATTATACATATAGTATATTTTGTTAGAAATATAGTTATATAGAATTATACATATAGTTATAAATTATTATATAGTTAAAAAAATAGTTTTGTCTAGTAATAAATATAGTTAGAAAATTAATTTAAAAAATAATAAATATCTATATAAATACTTTTATATAAAATGGCATATGATTATATAATTTTACAAGTGTCTAAATATAATATTTGTTCTTAAATATTTTTATAAATATTATTTATATATAATTATATATATGTAACACTTTTATAAATTTTATATAATATATATATATCACATTTATATAATCATTATAAATATTATATATTTATATAAAAATTAATTTGTTAATAAATATTTACAAAAATGTATAAACATTTTATATGTTATATAATTGTTATATATAAAATTATATAAATGAATAGTTTTATGTAAATGTTGTATAGATATTTATAAACATTAATACATATGTATAAATATTTATATATAACATTATAAGTTTATATAAACATATCAGTGTTTGTATATAATGTAATACGTTTATATATATTAAAGTATAGACATTTATATATAATGTCATATGATTATATAAAAGTATAAAAGTTTATATATAATATTATCTATTTATAATTTTTTTGTAGACAACAAAAATAGAACTGATAAACATTAAGTTTGTTTTTTCGTAAGTTACAGAAGTAAAAAAAATTAAGCATAATTTTTTTAAAGTTACAGAAGCAAAAAACAATATGCAAACAAATTGTATTTGAGATAGATAAAACCCTAAAAATATAAATAGTGAGAGAACAAAGTTTAGACTGACCATTTATTTTTTCATTACTAGTGTAGAGTAAAAATCATATAAGTGATATTTAAATAGAAAAAAAAAGGAAAATTGGGGGAAAAAAAATAAAACCCGAATATTCTATAACAACCAAACTCCACAAATGGTAATTAAATTGATAGAGATAGAGATATGTATATAGCATTCTAAAGGAGAAGAGATATGATAATATTACCTGGTAACAAGAAGATATAGATTTTGTAGGTTGCTCCCTTAGTCCCATTTCGCTTCTCCTCTCTTCGTCGTTGAAAGATAGAAAAAATGATAAGTGTTTAATGCCTTAGCATTTTTTGACAAGGAAACTATAAATACAAAATTGGATGTAAATATATAGAAAATAAAGATACAAAAATATAAAAGTAATCTAAAATTATAAAAAATAAATAACTTTTAAAAAAATGAAATAGATTTTTATTTAACCATAAATGATATTATTTCATTAATAAATAAGTTAATAATATATAATAATAATGTATTTCATATATGTGTGTGTGTGTGTGTGTGTATATATATATATATTATAATTATAAATTTATAAGAATCCAATTTATTTTTTATTAATATAATAGTAATAATTATAAAAGCATAATATTTGAATCTTTTAGTCATTATAAATTTGAATACCTTAAGTGTTCATTTAATAACCACACTTAGATATTTATTTTTTAAATCATCAAATTTTTTTTGATATAATTAAAACTTATATGTATTAAACTTTAAATATCAACTTATTATTTTTAATGAAAAATTTGAATTTTTTTTATAATTCAAAAATTTCAAATCTTTTAGTCATTATATTTTTAAAAGTTTCTTATAATCATAAAAATATTTTTTTTTACTTTAATAATATAAATATTTACTTGTTTATTCATTAATTCATATATTTTTATAAATTTTTATATTTAATCAAATAACTGTTTATTTTAACTTTTTATTAGTATTTATTTTTATTTATGTTTATTTATTGATTAAAATATTTAAAAATTTATTATAATAATTTAATAAATTATATAATGTTTTTTAATACAAATATTTAAATATCATAATTAAAAATTTCAGAAAAAAATTTTGTATAATTTTTAATTAATTTATAATAAAAAAAATAGTTATTTAGTCTAATTTAATATAAATTTTTAGTCGTATTTATATAATTATTAATTTTTTTATTTATAAGATATATTTTTATTATTATATGAAGAGATTGTGTCTTTCAAGGATCGCTCATCTATAGACCATGACATACCTTTAATATAAAAAATTAGATAAAATATTAAAATAAATAATGCTTAAAAAATTAAATCATTAAAGATTAGTGATGGAAATAATCACTAACCAAAATAGATAGGGAAAAATCCCTAATTAAATGCATATATTTTGAGAAAATAAATATTTAAGGAATAATCACTTTCAATTATATATAAAATCATAAAAAAATAAATTTAGATAATTATTTAGAGATGGGTTTATCTAGTTCTAATTAGCTAGGGATATTCCAACTCAAATTCCATCGCTAAATTTCCATCTTTTTTTTGAGCGAATATCGAGGATAATTTTAGCGATGGAAGATTTTCATTCGAACATTTCCATCACTAATCCATCACAAAATTTTAATTTATTGTAAAATCAAAAATCTATTGGCATACCTTAGCTAATCCCTAGCTAATTATCTAGGAAATCTATGCCTAGTTAAATTTCCTTAGCTAAATAGATATTTTTTTGTAGTTATCAATGTGTATATCTATATGTCTAACTATCTATATATCTATCTGAAATATCAATATGATTATATATCTATATATCTATCTGTTTAATTATTTGCATATCTATGTAATTATCTAACTATATATCGATCTATCTATCTATCTATCTATTAGTTTTTCTATCATTCTTAATATCTGTCTATTGATCATTCTATAAATATGTCTATTTATTTGTATATCTATCAGTCTAACTATCTTTCTATCTATCTATTGATCTATCTATCCATTTGTCTATCTATCTACCTATATGTCTATCTATCTTTCTATTTTACTATCAATCAATCAATCAATCAATCTAATTATCAATCTATCTATCTATCTGAATATATATTTCTCTATCTATTTGTATATCTATTTGACTATCTATCTGCCTATCTATCTATCTATTTGACTATCTATCTGCCTATCTATCTATCTATTTGACTATCTATCTATCCATATATCTATCTGTCTATCTATCTATCTATCCAACTTTCTATCCATCTAACTATAAGTATATCTATCTATCTATATGTCTATCTATCTAACTATCTATATTTGTCTATCATTTTGTGGATTTATCTATCTGTCTATCTATCTCTTTATCTATCTATATATATCTATCAATCTTTTGGTATATCTATCTGTTTGTTTATGTGTATATCTATCTATATGTCTATATATTTTTCTATCTATAAGTCTATTTACAATTGATATAACTGCCTATCTATATATGGCCCCAATTGTAGCCATCCATTACAAGCTGGTGAGCTCGAGCAATAAGCTATAGATTGCTTGTTTGGTTAAATTGGTCAGAGATGTTCTATAGAAGAAGGATGGTGAGAGTTGAGGTGAAGGAAAAGCACAAGTGGCTGTAATTTCTATCTCAACCAAGGAAGTCAAGAGAAAATAATCAAACAGATTGGTGAAAAACTTCCAGACGTTATCATTGCCATACTTCTGTAGGCACTCATCATAAAATCCATAAAATTTAATGATATGCTGACTTTTGTGATTTCCCCTTAGGATTGTGATCAACTATGGATAGTGCACTTTAAGAGCCACTAGGAATGAGACTGTCTCGACTAAATAATATCCAAGATCAACATAATCTTACATCCAACTCAATTTGGAGACGACACACTTTTTTTAATGAAAGAAAAGAATCATTGGTTAGGTTAGTCAGCTAACACAAAACAAAACTAGAATCAAGAACAATAATGCCACCAAATAAATATTTTTTTTGTTTAGCTAACTATTCCTTTTTAATTAAGTGAGGAGATAAAAGCTTTGAGACTGCAAATCTTATGAAAGACTTGCATTAATGTAGATCTTTCAACTTATCATCACATATTATTCTCCGCCTATCTCATTAATCATTTAAAAAACTAGAATATTTAATGATTAATTAAAATTAAAGAATAACACCATGGATTCTCATTGGGGGGAGGTGAAGACGATGGATGTTTGCATACATGTAGATTATTTCCTTTTATATAGTCTCACATCTTCTTTACAACATTAGAACGAGATAATGTATCTTTACTTGTACCAAAAAAAATTTATGAGAGAGTATGAAAGAGAAACAGGTAGCCAAAAATCAAGAAGTTTTCTTCTTCTCTTGTTTTTCTCTGTGCTATTATTTACATCTGAAGATATGAAGCAATAATATTTATTTAGACACATTACAAATTGACTTCACCATGACATATTTAACCATGAAAAACTTTTACCTGTCTCATCTTCTTCTTCTCTTTTCTTTGATTCCTTGTTCTTTAATAAACAAAAACAAAAACAATTCAAAAATAATTCTTATGCAAAAGTTTCATGGTTAAAATAAAAACATAACATAATTTCATCATCATTTAAAATAAAATCATCCTCATAATTAGCTGGTACATTAGTGCTAGCCTCTCCTACATGGTTTCACTACTAGAATTTAGAATGCTATCTATTGCATCATGGCTGTAACTATGACAGCATATAGGGCATCTATTGTTGCTTAACAATCTTATTTTCTTTCATCTCATCATTCACTTCTTTCATTTCCTGTATTTCTTTCTTTAAATGAGTAATCTGCTTATTTTCTCTTTATTCATTTCCTACATGTTTTCCTTAATCTGCTCAACCTTCTCTTGAAGTTCTATCTCCATAACTTCAAAACATTCATTTATTTTCATTACTTGCTATTCAACCGCCTCATCCACCACTACTGTGACAGAGGAATTAGAAGCATGACTGCTACAACAAAATGCCACTCCCTTCAAGTCGATGTCATATACTCACTGCTTCTTCTAACCTCTTATGGTCTCCAAATAGATATGATCATAGTCAAGTGGTTGAAGATCCATAGACCTTTCAATTCGTTGAGAAGCAGCTATCACATGTTCCTCCACGAGTTTTTGTGATAAAATAGTAAAAAAATACTATTCTAGATATACATAAAAAAAATCTAATATTTTCATTCCAGACAACCTTCAAAATTTACTGTAGTATTTTAAAAGTTTATTAATATAATAGATTATTACATTAATCATCTGAGACTTGTTATCAACAAACTGCCCATCCACTTTCTTCACATGCATCTTTCTGAAAATCTCATAAAAATTAGAATCTCGACCCAATTCTTCAGCCTAAAGTATGTATTTATTAAGTAAACAATTAATAAATGTTAGAAAATATTAGCTAAAATAATTATTCCATGCAAAGATTTGATTTATTTGCACTATTAGGCCAACTATTAAATATATAAATGTTTTAAACTTATAAATTGTACCAAATCTCGAGCGCACTTAATGCTCGATTTTAACCCTCCTATGTTGTGAGACATTCTTGTACCTATTCTAGCTACCTTAGTCCATCGGTTTTGATAGCTATCTCTGATTTTTTTCACACTAGCTCATGCCAATACTTAAACCACTCGGGCCACTCATCCTCGGGTATAAAATTAGGCCTATCTTTTAGCATCTTTAATTTTTGAACAATATCTGAGTACCATTCAGTAGTTTTTCTCTCCAACAATGACTTTATTTGTCCATTAAATTTGGGTACCGTGTGCACTGATTCGATATCTATATATATATAACTCAGTAAATGACTATATTAATAATGACATAATTATTTAATACTTATATAATAACCAACATAATAGTTAGCTAATTAGATAATTAATTTTCAATGCTTTTGTTTATTTCTTTTTACCTGAAAGTGATTAAAGTTAGTCTCTCTTGTTGATTAAGAAACTTTCTTCCATGAATGCTTTAGAATCAACCATTTTTTTGAAAGACATTATAATTATAGTTGAATGCTTGTGTAAATGGAATGAAACTATAAAAATATAAAAATAACATTGAAAACAAGCAAATCATATCTATATATAAAAACAAAACCACTAACTGGGACATCATAATTTTAATTTAAGTAATATTTACATATTTCTTATACCTCCCATACACAAGCTCTATCACTAACTTAGCACTGCATGCAGAGGAAGGCATAGTATTTGATGATATCAATGGTGTTGTAAATGGGAGAACTATTTGTGTAAAATGTGGTGTAGAAGATGGTGATGGATCAAAAGTGTGTGGAAGAGGGACAATGGGTGGTGGCCTTATATCTGATAAAGGTGATGGTAAAGGTATTAATGATGGTGATGTTGATGTTTAAGTTTGGATATAGTGGGTATGAGATGGTACTAACTGTACAACATAGAACAACTAATAGAGAATAATAAACATCAGTAATGGATTTCAACAAAATATAGAAAGTCTTTGAAACTAATATACTCTAATACAATTATAACAATTTAATTATTGGCATCACTATCATTCTCTAATGGATCTTCTGACATTTCATCTGATTCTGATGGAAGTTCCAACTAACCTTTAGATAGAAAAAGGAACATCATCAATTTCTATTTGGTCACCATTTCAGTCACATTAGTTTTCTGGGTCTTCTTCTACATCCACATTCTCAATATTATTTAAGTCATCTTCTGGAAATGCTAGTTCAACAGCTAAGTTTGCACTTCTTTTTTGAGATGTTTGTACTTCAAAATTTGACTGAGCTTTAATTTTGCAAATAGCCCAACAGTCACTCTTATCACGAGATAAACTCGGATATGTACAATAATATACTTGAGTGGCTTGAACTGCCATAATAAATGGCTCATATCGATTAAATCTGTATTTATGGTTAACATCCACTAGCTTATAATCTGAATGAATCTTTGTACCCCCATTTTGTGTATGATCAAACCACTCACATCTTAAAAATACAATCTTGTTTTTTTCGAGTACATGATACTCCAACTCAATAACTTATGTGAGTTAACCATTATAATCAATCTCATCTACACTATAACTTGAGCCTTTAATGCATACACTACTATTCATAGTTATTTTAGAAGAATTGTGTCATATTGTGTGAAATTAATATTTATTGATAAAATACCCATGATAGGTTGCCACATATCTAAATAGACGTTTACTTAGATTCAGTATTAATATGTTGGAATCTCCATTTGAAGGATCATTTGTCAGTTACATAAATTCAACAAATTATGTTAAATACTAAAAGATACTAATAAATCAAATAATTCATAAAATTAAAGCTTAAGATTTTTAACATAGTTCTTGAACCAATTTGCAAATTCTATTTCTAGCATAGAATCGACCTCATGGCTGGAAATGGTTGGTTGCCTATGTTTTAACTACTCAACATAAACACTGCACAAATATAAATGGAGGGAGAACAATGGATATCAATTTTTAATTAAATATATTTAGGACAAAATTAAACTATGATTAAACCTTCAACCATTTTGGGTATACATACTCAATAAATGGTACAACCTCCTCACAAATAACTAAAACATAGCTCTAAGTTGTGTTATACTCATCATCTATCATACATCTTTTCTTTGCTCTTCCAAATACTCTTCTATGTTGCTTGAAAATAGATAGATTGTCCACAGATTCATCTTCTACCATCACACAACCTTCATCATTCCGAGGCACATTTCTATTATTTGTATTGACATGATCCTCAAAATAATAAGAACAAAAAGATGATACTTCTTATACTAAATATGCATTGCAAATTGAACCTTCAACTTTTGCCTTGTTTCTTTTATTCAATTTCAACTTACGAAGATACCTACAACCATTATGTTAGGTTTTAATTTAATCAAATAACAATATTAATTTATGCTTGAAATAATAAAACATAGCTACTTATATTTAATTACCTCTCAAAAGGATACTTCCATTTGTATTTCACTAGGCTGACTATCCTTGCTTCATATGCTGAATGGATTGATAAATGCTCTATTGAGTCATAAAAGTTGGGTGAGAATATCCATTCAAGCCTACAAAGAATGAGAGGTAAGTCATTCTCCCGTCTCACCATGTCAGCTATTGTGATTGTGGTTGCAGTTAGATGTTTAAAGAACAAACTAAGTTCGGTAAAGACCTTCCAACTACTTAGAGGAAGTATTTCACGCAAATCAATTGGTATTAATCATTGCATAAATACATGATAGATATGACTTTTTATTCCAAATAACTTAAAATTCTTCATTTCCACATATATGCCCATATTTGACACATATCCACCAAGGAGTTTCAAATTTTTAACTCATTCACACAATGTCTGTCTTACCTTCTTATCAAGTGTGTAACAAGCTTTAGGGTATGTTTTGTTGCATAATTTTGTTTGAATTCAGGATGTTGACAGTAATCATTCAACTCTTATCTTGATTTTAAAGTGTCTTTTGTTTTTCTATCTACATTAAGAATAGTGTTGAAAACATTGTCAAATATATTTTTTTATATGCGTTACATCTAAGTTATGAAGAATTAAATTGGGCTTCAAATAGGGCAAGTCCCAAAAAATACTGCATTTCATCTAGCCAAATATTTTGCATATTGGTCCATTAGTTCCAATATCATTCATCTCGTGAACAAACAACTTGCGCAACTATCATCACTATTTGTTTTTTCAAAATGCAGTTTTATTTGTGTGGAATGGATGATTTTTAAGTAAAACCTTATGATGGTTATCAACCATGATTGTTTCCCACTAAATTTAAGGGTAAATGTATTAAACTTTTCCATGCAATACGGGCATGCAAATCATAGTTCAGTACTCCAACCAACCAATATTGAATAAGTAGGAAAATTACTAACCATCCACATAAGGGCTACCCACATTGTGAAATTTTGCTTCTTTGAGATGTCATATGTATTCACTCCAATATCTAACAAATGATTTAACTCTGCTATAAGAGGTTGTATGAAAACATCCATAATATCTTTTGAATTTTTTTTCCCTTGAACCAATTTTGACATCAACATATATTGCTACTTCATACACAACTATGGAGGCAAATTATAAGCTATAACTATCATTGGTCATGTTGAATATTTGAAGGAGTAAGCTTCTCACTTCTCAATAAAGATCAAAGATCAAAATATCTATTGTAATTCAACTCAATCTTTGAATATTAAAATAAATAGGATATTCAAAATTAATGGAGTGAAGAGCCAATTCAAAGAACTCTTGGCTAATTAATTAATAAAGAAATTAGACATGAACAAAAATATATTTGGACTATAAAATATATCATACAAAGTATTCAACTAGAAAACATAGATGTAGAACAAACTACAATTATATATTTTTAGATTTACAAATCTAGACTGATTAGAGATACAAAAAATTACAGATATTAACATTAACATAATTTGTGTAAAATTGCAATCAAAAGATTGTTTGGTAAAGAAAACTTACATACACATCAATTAATACCTAATCAATAGGAAGGATGTGAACTTATTAATTTAGCAAAAATTATAGATATGTTCATCACTTATATATTTTTTCAATTAAATATTTAAAAAAGCTAAATTTTGGCAAGTGTAGCACAAGAGGACTATTTTTTACAATGCCCAAATAGTTAATGAGTAAATCAACCAAATAGCCACATCACTTTTTTTAAAAGCTTCTAAAATAGATTAATTAATTTCATCAAACAATTACATGGCTATATTTGTAAATAACTTAAAAAATCGTTTAATATACTCATATTATAATTTTACACCAAGCCAAAATTTTGCAAATATATAATGACAAAAAAATGATACACATAAATACAAACAAAAAACTATACATACATACATAGAGGTGTCAATCGTGCCGGGCCGGCCCGGCCCGGCACGAGGCACGGCATGGTTCGGCCGTGCCTGGGCCGGCCCGGCATGTTCTTAAATCGTGCCCGGGCCCGTGCCGTGCCCGGGTTAAGAACAGCCCGTGCCGTGCCGTGCCTGGCACGACATGCCGGCACGGGTCCATCCCGTGCTGGTTCACGCAGGCACGCGTGGCACTGGCGGCGTGTCACGTGTGGCGTGGCATGAGTCGTGACCCGTCCGGCCGTCCCCTGGCCCCCCCGGTAAAAAGACCGAGGGTCGGGTCTGATTGGACCCGACCCGCGGTCCCGACTGCCGATACCCGACGGCCATATATCCGATCCGACCAATCCCAACGGCAAAAAAAAAAAATTTCAAACTTCACCGATTTTCAGCCGTTGGATTCACCTCCAACGGCTAGGGGGCAGAATCCAACGGTCCTCGTGATTTTGCCCCTTAAAAATCTTAAAAAAATTCAAAAAAATGATAAAAAAATATCTTTTTTTATAAAAAAAAACTTTCTTTAGCCTATAAAATCTACCCCCCTCCCTATAACATTTATGTTTTTCAAAAACATAAAACCTCTCAATACTTTCTCTCTCTTACATAAATCGTGCATCTCTCTCTCGGGCCTCGTGATTTTGATTTCGGCTTGGATTTTCGTGAAACTCAACTTGAGTTTTGAACATCAGAGCTTCCTGCGGTGCACCTTGCACGTGACTGACCTCATTGCTTTTACCGGGTAATTTATTTTATGTTTTTTTTACTTTCTCTCTCTAAAGCTTCTCTCTCTAGAAAAACTTACGAAAAAATAAAAAACATAAAAAATGACAAATACACCTGACACGTATTTAAATTTGGAAAATGAAAATATTAGTATTACACAAACGTCTGTGACTCCTGAAACTTTGGTTTCTCCTGTCGTCTCAACCCAAAGTTCTAAAAAATAAAAAACTAGGAGGACTTCTGTAGTTTGGACACATTTTAAAATCATAACACAAGTAAATGTTAGGGGTGAGGAACTTGAAATGGCACAGTGCAGATATTGTATGAGACTTTTAACATGCAAGAGTACATGTGGGACTGGGCACCTTAAGAGGCATGCCGAAATATGCACCAAAAAACATGGACCCTTAGATCCTAGGCAAACCCAACTTGGCACTACATTTTTGAGACTGGATCGAGTCCAGTCTCAAAGTTTACTTCCTTCGTATACTCCAGCGAGTTGGGTAGGGACGGCATGGCCAGGCTCATCACATTGATGGGTCTTCCGATCAGATTTTCGGAAGATCCGAGAGTAGTGCGGATCATGGAGACTTATTTTCAGCCATCCTATCGTAGGATTCCTAGGTCCACATATAGGAGTGACATACTAAAGATATATAAGTTAGAAAAACGAAAAATAATTAAGGAATTTTTGGCATATAGTGGAGTGGTGTCCGTGACATCCTATATATGGACATGTCACGATGATTCTTCTTATGCATGTCTCACGAGTCATTATGTAGATTCTAACTGGACAATCAATAAAAAAAATATTAGGATTCACTGAGATTCTTCATCCTCATGATGGCCCGGCCATTTTTGAGTGTATGATGAAAATATTTAGGGAATATAAAATTCAAAATAAAATTTTTAGTGTCACTTTCGATAATGCTGCGAATAATGGAGTAGCGATCAATATGTTTGTTAGGAATATTAGAGATGCACCATTAGGAGAGATCTTTCATGTCAGATGCATGTGTCATGTGATTAACCTGATAGTTCAAGCGGGTATGAAGGTGTGTTCCCCCGCGTTGGAAAATATACGCAATGCACTCAAGTATATTCGCACACCTCACAGACTACAAGAGTTTGGTAATCTCTATTTATCTGCGAATCTTAAGAAGAAGAAATTCCAATCGGATGTGAGACATCGTTGGAATTACACGTACCTGATGTTAGAATCATGTGTTGGATACGAACACGTGATATCCAACTACGTCAATAGTAAGAGTGACGAACTTATTATTGACGACACTGACTGGGCTTCAGGAATTTCATTTATGAAATTCCTGAAGATATTTTATGACACGACGAACATGTGTTCGTCGATTTATATGCCCACCACTTGCATTGCACTCCGGTGCATATGCAACATTAGTAGCATGTTTAGGAAGTATCGAGCGGACCCGACGCTTAGCCATATGGTTGCAGAGATGGAGACCAAGTACCTGAAGTACTGGTCCACCGTTCCATCTCTTTATTGCCTCGCAGCATGCATGGACCCTAGGGCTAAGGTGGAAGGGGTTGAAAACACCCTGACTTTCATTTCCTCGTGCATGAACCTGGAAGAGCCACCTGAAGGGTTCATTTACGAGAAGTTGACAAACCTGTTCACATACTATGATACTAGGTATGGTGGTGGTGGTGGTGAGACTGTGATTACGGACATTAATACCTTATTCGGAGATGACGATTATTCCATTAACCTAGCGAGGGGAAACGTAGAGGTGGACCATCACATAGGAGCGAGCTGTCTCGGTACTTAGATACCGATTACTGCTCAATCCTTTCACATTCTGATAATAAGAATCTTGATTTATTACAGTGGTGGAAATCATATGAGTCCACCTATCCCGTGCTATCTAGGATGCCACAGGATCTACTGATTCCTCCAGTGTCGAGCATAGCATCGGAGTCTGCTTTTTCTGTTGCAGTGAACGTGATTTTGGATAGGAGATCGAGATTACGTCCAGATATGGTTGAGGCCTTGGCATGTTTGAAGGATTGGGAGGAATCGAGATTTAGCATCAGTGATCGTGTTGAAGCTAGGACTATGACAGACACTGCAGTCGCATCCACATCCACTACGATGGCGGAGGAGCTGATTGCCGATGATGATGATCCATATGATACTGATCTTGATGTTGCGGCTGATGATTCTCATGATATGCCGCTTGACGATTGATGCTCATCTGCTCTTTTTTTCGATGTTTTTTTATTTATTTTATTTATACGCTTTGTTTGTACTTTGTACCATACGTTGTGTTGAAACTTATACTTGTTTTGTTCGGACCATTGGTTTCAAAAAGCATGATTGGTAATTTTTCATATGTGTAGTTTAATTTTTTTTTAATTTTTACTAACTTAATGTATTTATTTATTATTTTACAATTTAAATTTTATTTTAAAAATTAATTACTTTAAATTTTAATATATAATTAATAAATTATAAATATAAAAAAAGCTAAACTTAATTGAATTGGATAAAAAAAATTTTTCTAATATTTGTTTGTTTTATTTAATTTTAATTTTTATAATTTTTACAAAAAATTATATTTAATAATTATTACTCTATATGGTTACTTTATCAAAAAATTTACAATAAAAAAAAATCTAATCTGCCATGAGCCCATGACTCATGAGCCATCTGCCTGTCCGTCAGCGGTCAGCCCGTGCGGCCTCCCGGACCGCGGTGACCCGGTCCCGCGTTGCGGCTCCTGCCTGCCCAGCCGTGCCGCCTGGCCTGTATGGCCAAGGCGTGCCCGAGCGGGCCCGGCACAGCCTTGCCATGCCTACGGGCCGTGCCGTGCCCGCCTATATACAAACCGTGCCGTGCCGGGCACGATAGCACGATCGTGCTCGTGAAAAACGGGCCTTGCCGTGCCGGGTCGGCCCGTTTGACACCTCTATACATACTTATGTGTGTGTGTGTGTATCATATATCAAGAGTATAATTTTCTACACAAACAAATTTATTTACATATGCTAAATCTAAAATAGATGAAAAGAAAAAAAATAAAAGGAAAACATACTAGAGTATCATATATCAAGAGTATTATATTATGCATTAATGATGATTTTTGATTTTTGTTTATCATTAATTTTTTATTACTAATTGATGAATTTATAAAAAAATATACTACTAGAATAACATTAAATCTAAAATATCACACCAATATTAAAGATATCTTTTCATATGGAGATTTATGATCCAATAAACAATTTTAATTTAAAAACTTTACTTTGATATATTGATTCTCAGTAATAATCTCAGAATCAACATTAGATCATAGTCAAATTATTGAAAATCATTAGTTGATGATGTGTTACATCTTGTTTGATTTTTTTTGTTTTTATTTAGTTGTACAATATTATTTTTGATCATTTCTAATTTTTTGTATGTGATAAAAATTGGCAAGTGTTTTGGGTAAAAAAGTATATTAGTATGCATGTTTCATTGTAAACAAAAAAAAATGTGCATGTAAAGTAAACATAGACTACACTAAATAAATGACTTCACACGCATCACACATCAACTACATTGGATATATATACTATATGCACATTTTTTAAAAAAGAATGGTATACTCTATTACTAAACAAATTATCTATCATTTTACTCATGTTAACATTATATAATGATGGAAAAATTACTTATTATAAATGTATACACAAAATATGACACCATGCATGGCCAGTGTGCTTTGAGAATGCATGCTATCTTGCTTTTCTTTGAATTTAAAAAATTACAGTACCTTACTCCTCTTTCCTCTTGTTAGTATTTTATTCGCCCTCTTTTAATATTATTCTTCGAATTTAAGAGCTAGCACACTTTCTGTTGAATTGACATCCATTAAACATTTAAAAGATTAATCATTAAAAGAAAATAACTTCACACTTCTGATTTTTCGTTAACACACAAGAACTCAACAAAAAAGCACCATTTAGATCACTATCAATTTTAAATTTACAAAACACATTACTAATTTTTAAATAAATTATAATGAAAATAAACAAATAAAATACAGACAGAGAAAGAGATAGAGAAAATAATGTTCTTTGTTTGATGTAGAGATGGCCAAATGGGGGGAGATTCATGTCATCGACGAAAAAATTTAGAAAACGAAATTATTTTATATTTAACAATAAATTATATTATTTCATAATTAAATACATTTATTGTTATTAATTAAAGATATTTGTATGGTTATTTTTTTATAATATTATTTATAAATTAATAAAATCAATTTCAATAATAAAAAATTAATTTATGGTTATAACAATGAAAAAAATAAATAATATTACTAATAAACATGAAAACAATTTATTGGTAATTAAATTTTCATATTATTTTATTTATTAAAAAACATATTAATTCATATAACCATTGATAAATTGTATAAATGTATAACAAATACACAATTTATATCATCTCAATTAAAAAAATAATAAATAACCAAGTAAATAATGAATAAGTGACATATCAATAATATTCAAATAAATAATAAAATAACTGACCATAAAAAAATATAATCATAACATTATCCAAAAAAATAAAATTAAAATTTAATTACATAAAAATATAACTCATTAAAATAAGACTACAAATAAATACATTAATAAAAAAAATGTAACCAAATTTGAACTTGTATATTACTATAACAAATGGTTTATCATATTGCACAATGTGTATGCATTATAGAGATAACTAATGATTTATCATATTACTATAATAAATGATTTATCAACTTATATATTTACTTAAAAATATCCCTCTATGATATATCATTTCTTCATATGATATACATTATAGAGATAATCTCTTGTGTATGCATACAAGCATCATATTGCACATAACTATTATCTTAATTGCACATTTATATTAAAGTATAAACTTTTATATATAATGGCATATGATTATATAAATATACAAGTGTTTAGATATAATGTTGTGTTTAAATATTTTTATAAACGTTACATATATATAAATTAATATATGTAATACTTTTATAAATATTATATAGTATATATATCACATTTATATAAACATTATAAATATTATATATTTATATAAAAATTTATATGGTACATAAATGTTTACAAATATGTATAAACATTTTATATGTTATATACATGTTATATAAAAAATTATATAAATGAATAGTTTTATGTAAATGTTGTATAAATATTTATAAACATTTATACATGTGTGTGTGTGTGTAACATTATATTTTTATATAAACATATCAAAGTTTATATATAATGTAATATGTTTATATATATTAAAGTATAGACATTTATATATAATGTCATATGACAATATAAATGTATAAAAGTTTATATATAAAGTTATTTATTTATAATATTTTTTGAGACAATTAAAATAGTACCCATAAACATTGAGTTTGTTTTTTCTTAAATTACAGAAGTAGAAAACATTAAGCATAATTATTTTTTTTTAAGTTACAAAAGCATAAAACAATATGCATACATTTAGTATTTGAAATCCATAAAACCTTATAAAAATTAAATAGTAAAAGAACAAAGTTTACACGAACCATTTGTTGTTTCATTAATGGTGGAGAGTCAAACTCATATTAGTGATGTGAAAATAGAAAAAAGAAGAAGAACAATTGGGAGAAAATTAAAAAAAAATTAAAACCGAATATTCTGTATATACAACCTTCGTCAATGGTAATCAATTTGAGAGAGAGAGAATGTATATAGTATTTTGAAGGAGAAGAGTAATAACAATCTTACCTAATAACAAAAAGATGTAGGGCCTATAGGTTGCTCCCATATTCTTGTTTCAATCAATCAATCAATCAATCTATCTATATGTCTATCGATCTCTCTATCTAGCTGTCTATATATCTATCTAACTATATATATATATATCTGTCTATCTGTCTATCTATTTGTCTATCTATAAATATGTCTATCAGTCTGTCTATAATCATGCCTTTAAATCTATCCATCGATTTGTCTATTAATTTATGTAACAATATGTCTATTAATCGGGCAATCAATCTATCTATCAATCTACCTACCAATCTAAATTTCAATCTGTCTATCAATTTGTCAATCAATCAAACTATCTATCTATTTGTCTATCTATCTATCTATGTGTTTCTCTATTTGTCTATCTATCTGTCTATCTATCTATCTAAATTTTTGTTTATCTATCATTCTATCTATCTTTATAAAAATCTATCTATATATTTGTCTATCTCTCTGTCTATCTAACCATCATTTTACCTACCTACCTACCTACTTGTCTGTCTATTTATCTATCTATCTATCTATCAATTTTCTATAATTTATCTTTCTATTTGTCTATCAATATATCTTTCAATCAATCTATCAATCTATCTAAATATCTATCTATCTATTTGTGTATTTATCTATTTGTTTGATTTTTTGTTTATCTATCTATGAGTCTATCTATTTGTCAATCTTTCTATATGTATATATGCCTATCTGTTTGTCAATCAGTCTATCTATCTATCTATCGGTCTATCTATTCATCTATCTACCTCTTTGTCTGCTCAAGTATCAGTATACTTGACTGTGTATATGCAAACCATCTATCTACCTAATTATTTGTCTACCTTACTAGTTCTCTATCTATCTGGCTGCTGTGTGTCTATCTATTTGTATGTCTATCTATCTGTTTGTCCATTTTTCTATATATCTTTATATCTCTTGTTTTCTATCTATATGTTAGTCTATATGTTATTCTATCTATTTTTCTATCTCTGAGTCAATCAGTCTATTAGTCTATTAGTATATCAGTCTATAAGTATGCTAGTCTATTAGTTTGTCAGACTGCTAGTCTATTAGTTTGTCAGTTTATCATTTAGTCTATTTGTCTATTTGACTATCTGTATATGTTTCTATGTGTCTAATTTTCTATCTATCTTTTTATCTTTCTCACTATCTCTCTATCTCTATATCTCTCTATGTTTCTATCTCTATATCTCTCTATTTCTCTATCTCTCTATTTATCTATCTTTATATCACTATATCTCTCTATTTTCCTATCTCTTTCTTTCTATCTCTCTACCTCACTATATCTTTACCTACTTACTTACATATAAAGCTACATAGGTACCAAGAAATATGTCTATCTATCTATCTAACTACTTATCTATCTATCTATCTATCTATCTATCTATCTATCTCTCTAAATTTCTTTCTGTGAAAATTTATCTATCAGTCTCATTATCTCTATGTCTCTTTGTCTTTCTTTCTATCTATCTAACTATCTATCTAACCATCCATATGTTTATCATTCTATCTATATATCTATATATCTCTCTCTATCTCTCTTTCTCTCTATATGTCTATCTCTATATCTGTCTATCTGTCAATATATGTATATGTCTATCTGTATATCTATCTATCAGTATATCTGTTTCTTTGTCTATCATTATATCTACCTATTTATCTGACTATCCATCTATCTATATGTACATCTATCTATCTGTCGAACTATTTATCTGTATACTAGTCTATCTATTTGTTTATCTGTCTATCTATCAAATTGTAGATCTATATGTCTATCTATTTATTAATCTATTTTTCTATATGTCTATGTGTCTATAATCAATATATCTATTTGTCTATCTGTCTAACTTTATATTTTTCTAAATATCTATCTGTCTATTAGTCTATCTATCTATTAGTCTATCTGTCTATTTACCTATCTATCTATTTATCTATTTATCTATTTATCTATTAATCTATCTTTCTATTTGTTTATTTGTCTATTTGTCTATCTGTCTATTTGTATATTTCTATATATGTTTATCTATCTTTATGTCTCTCTGTAAATTTGTCTATATATCTAGTTATATATCTATCTATGTGTCTATTTGACTATATATCTATATGGTTATATGTCAATTAGTCTATCTGTATAGTTTTACAAATCTATTTATTTATATGTTTATATGTTTATTTGTCTAATTGATTTATTTCTATACAAGTTTATCTACCTATCTATCTATCATAGTGTGTATTTGATTACCTGCCTATCTATGTATCTATTTTTATATCTATTTATCTATCTGTCTTTTTAGCTATATATCTATCTACCTATTTGTATATTTGTCTATCTACCTATATGTGTATCTGCCAATTTGTCTTTCTATCTATTTGTCTGTATATTAGTCTATCGGTCTGCCAATCTATCAGTTTTTTAGACTATTATTCTATTATTTTATTAGTTTGTTAGTCAATATATCTATCTTTCATTCTTCCAATATGTTTGTCTATAATCTATCTATCTATCTATCTATCTGTGTATCAATCAATTTCTCTATGTATCTATCTATATATCTATGTATATCTTTCTATTTATCGATATCTCTTTATATCTTTCTTTCTCTCTATCTCTCTACTTATCTATCTCTCTACTTATCTATCTCTCTACTTATCTATCTCTTTACCTACTTACCTTCCTAACTATCAACCGACCTACCTAGCTATTTGTATATCTATCTAAATGTTTTTTATCTATATGTCGATCTGTCTATTTGTATATATGTCTATTCTCTATCTATCTAGATATTAGTTTATTAGTCTATCAAACTCTATTTTAACTATTCGTCCCTTTGCCTATTTGCCTATATTTTTGTCTATCTCTTTATCTATCAATCTCTCAATCTCTCTCTGACTATTTGTGTATCTATCTATCTATTTATCTATCTGTCTATCTACCTATATGTCTATCTATCTATCTATTATTCTATTTATCAATCAATCAATCTATTTATTTATCTATCTATCAGTCTATCTATTTATTTATATATATCTCTATCTATCTATCATTATGTATATTTGTCTATAGGTCTATATTTCTATCTAACTATATCTCAATATATCAATTTGTCTATCTATCTATCAATTTATTTGTCTATCTATCTATTTATCTGTCTATCTGTCTATCTATCTGTCTAATTGTCTATCTGTCTATATGTATATCTGTCTAACTACCTAACTAGTTATCAGTCTATCTATCTATCTATCTATCTATATGTCTATCTATATATATACATCAATCAAACTATCTATCTATCGAACTATCTATATGTCAATATGTTTATTTGTCTATCAATCTACCTTTCTATCTATTTGTCTATCTATCTATTTATCTATCTGTTTTAGATTAATCTATTTTTCTATCTTTTTATCGGTCTATCTGTCTATTTGTGTATATGTATATTTGTATAACTATCTATTTATATCTCTATCTGTATATCTCTATATCTATCTATATGTCTATCTATATATCTCTCTATCTATCTGTCTATCTGTTTATTAGTCCAAATGTATATGTGACTATTTTTGTCAATCTATCTATCTATTTATCTATATTTTTATATGTCTATTGGTGTATATATTTATCTGCCTATCTATCTATCTATTCTATCTATCTATGCATCTATGTGTATATCCGTCTCTATTATATTTGAAATATCTTACTAATCTATCTATTTGTCAATTATTTATCTGTCCTTTTTATCCATTTGTTTATCAGTTTATCTATCATCTATTTGTATA